>JAMKCH010002956.1:0-67128 GCA_023653785.1 Ophioderma brevispina | reverse complement strand
TTTTCCAACTTTAATTCTCTACCTCTCAGTCAAGTTGATGCTGTTATGACAAAAAATGCACAATTGTTACACTATCTGCTTAACTAAAAAGGTTATTAGATCAACTGATCATTAGACGAAATGCGGTTTGGCAAAATGGGTTTAGACTATTGGTTATAACCAACTGTCATTAGACGAAATGCGGTTTAGACAAAAGGGGTTTAGGAATAAATGGTTAATTAGACCAACCTGATATTAGGCGAATGCGGTTTAGACAAAATGGGTTTAGAATCAATTGATAATTAGACCAACTGATCATAGACGAAATGGTTTAGACAAAATGGGTTAGGACTAAATGGATTATTATACCAGGTTTATTAGACTAAATGGGTGTTAGACCAATTGAATTAGGACGAAGTGGAAATGAGACCTATTGGCTATTAGCCGAAATGGTGGTAGACAAAAATGGCAATTAGACCATCTGTTTTTAGATCAGTGGACGATGACTAAGTGGGTAATTCAGCCTAAGTGGCAATTAGACCATTTGATTTTAGACGAAACGGTTTTAGACCAATGGTTATAGACGAAATGGAATTAGACGAAGTGATGATAGACCAAGTTATGGGGCAATATTGAATTTTATTGACCTTTCATCAAGTCCTACAAGATATAATATACTAAACTAATTCTTCCATTGACTTTGAAGAAATTACAGGAAAAGAATTTGACCTTAGTGGACCCCAGATGACTCAGATTGAACTCTCGACTTATTACTTTAGTAGGAGGGTATCAAATCATATGATAAATTATCTGATCACCGAGTAGTGATGTGCGTGTAAGTAATTGTACCGTGTGAACCTATCGGACTTTGAACGATCTGGTCAGTCGAAAGTTGATGGCTTGAGAGTGATAACAAAATAATTTTATATAGCAACTGTCTTGAAATTCATTTAGATTTGACGCGGACCGTCTGCGAAGTCAGTATCATCTAAAAGTATATTGATTGTACAGGAGTCCACAAAAAATGTCTGCCAAGGGCTAAATCACCACGTGGCGGCAAAAAAAAATAAATAGTGACGTTTATTTACATCATGTCATAAAGACGTCTTGGTTTTGAATACCGTTACAGCAAACCGATTTGGTCAATGCAATCCAGAGATATGACGAATAGTCCAAGAGAGGGCGAAATACGAAATGTGCCATTTTCACGAATGGATTAACTTAACACAGTTCGATCATGATAGCTATGCATCGTTGTAAGACACTTATTAGCTTATTATTCGAAGAATCATCCTCAAATAGTATAATGCTTGCTCTTTTTCTGTTGCCTTCAAATAATGTTTCTATTTCTGGTAAAATCTAAAAATGACTTCAGGAATAAGTAAAGAACATAAAAATAGGGAACACTCAGCTGAAAACAGAGCATTATCAAACATTTGCTAAATACCATACACGCCGTTTAAAAAGAGTTCTGGAAAATGAACTTCTTGAGTAAATTGAAAATACAAATACCATCGGTTGTAATCAAATTGAATTGCATGACTATTTGAATGATAATGGACTCTTTTGGATGTGCATCTGTAGGTTCTGAGTAAAATCTTAAATCAATAAGCACGAGAAAACCCCCCCCTTTAACCATGAATGTTCCCATTCTTTTACAAAAGGGACCACCAATTGTAGCACCCTCTCTGGGACTATTAGCCATATCTCTGGATTGCAACCACCAAATCGGATGCTGTTAAACAGTAGCACAAGCCAAGCCTTAAGTTTTTTTTTTTAAAACAACAGGCTTATAATGGTTTTATGCAATTGTGGCGTCGGGACGTGACCAGAAAAGAGAGTCATGCGAAGACAATGAGGATGTCCCTCAAATCAGTGCCATGGCGAGTGTCTTTAACATTTCCTTGACGCCCTTGTTTGTCACACGCAATGTGCCTTATTTAATGTTGGCTGTGATTTGCTGCCGTGGTTCTACTCAAGTCTTAACATAATAAATTATTTACTCATGTATTTTAGCAGTGCTAAAATTAAAGGTCCATGGCCCGTCGCTGATAGCCTGTCCCCAGTAGCCCAGATTTTACCGGAAAGTGGTTGAATGTTGGTGTAGAAGAAGTACTATTTTTCTCATTTACCCTGTGAATATTAGGGGTATGATGTTTGGTTTGGGAGTTATGAGCGAAAGTGTATCCACTTTGGTCGACAATATTAATTTTGCACAGTAGTCTAGGGGGCCGGCTGTCACATCAAAAACGATGAAATATGTCGCGAAACTTTACAGATGGGGTTTTAGGTGAAGGCCATTCTTATCAAGATGACAACTTTATATATTTAATTCGGTCCATCCCCCTTTAAAAACACATTTGAAACATCAAACTCAGTACCATTGGCGAGTGTCTGTTACACTTCATGACGCCACATGTTTGTCACACGTTAAATGGCTTGCCCTTACGTTATGTGGACTGATTTGCTGCCGCCACCCCCCCCCCCCCCCCCCCCTGGTTTATATCATGCTTTCTTTAATTAAAAATCTTGGTTTAATATTCAATTTCTTGCAGTGTTAAAATAAAACACATTTGAACATTTTGTGTTGGTTATCACCAAATTAGATCGGCTTTGTACTTATATTAATCACGGGGTGTTATCTTATTCTTTTTTATATCATCAAGAAATGAAAGTATGCAATGTGTAGGTGTCATAAAAGAAAGCACAATCAAATACGAATCGCGGAAAAAGGAAACTTAATTGGATATAAAATTAACATGTGTGCAGTTTGTTATGAAGTGTACAATCTTCAGCATATCTGTTATATGGTTACAGCAAGTCTGCAGAACGCGAAACTATAAAACGGATAAGAGTGCGAAGTATCAAAGGGAGATAGTGCGCGGCAATTTATGGCCTTATAGGCTTGCTTTGTCATACTTGCTAAATTGTGTATTGCATCTCTCCTTGGTGCAAGGGCTTCAAAACTCGAAAATTTCACATATCGATACTTAATCAATCCATTATAGTCTTCTAGCCCTGTTTCTTTGGTACTAAGAGTTGGACCGATGCTAATTGCCTGAATCTCAATTGGCGAAACTACTCTGCCGCGTTTGGTTACAAGAGTACCTGATGTGGTCCTGTTACATCATCTTACCGTCAATCTAACATCTTTCGGTGGAGAGGTACTACGTACGTGCCATCAAATAAAATACGATGTTAAACTATTCCACCGCCAACTCATTAAAGTAGAAATTATTTTAGTTTTGGTCCGCAGGATTCGTGTTTCCGACATACAGGATAGCATGTCAGATTCAACCTGGACTCTGCCTCAAACAAAATGGAAAGCAGGGAGCTACAAGCAGTCGTGGGTTTGCTTGTGTTTTCCTGCGAGTATCTCTTTCCCCTATCCTTCATGGTTCTCCTACGTAAGATAATTTTGTATTGAAACGCCGGAAGAAATACAACGACAACTCACAATGGATTCAGAGGCGAAGGAAAACGCCACCATAATTATATGGTCATCGTATTTCATTACGTTAGCTGGGACACCAAGGGCGTTTACCTATCTGTTGTTTAATTTGGATACCAGTAAGCTTTCCAGCTGCAATCTTGTGTAGTCGTCGTGATGATCCTATTAATATGATGGTGAACCCATTTATGTACGGTTACAATTTCGAATATTTCCAGCATCGCTTAAAGAAGACATTTTGTAGGTACTGGAACAAAGAGGCAATGGCTAATCGTGTTTCCATTGTCCCTGTCTGAATATAATTGCATCGAAATCTGAACAAGGCTGATGCTCAGCCTTGAAATTAACCAGATTATTAACTTGTAAACTTAAAAATAGCGGGTGTTGTAATCACAGGATGTTTGTATGGTGTGAAGCCTGGTTAGGTTCAAACGCGAAATAGTAAACAACTGTAACTAGACTCCTCGTATAGAGGTTACCCCTGTTTTCCAGATTAGCTGGCCATCTTTAGGGGAAGTAGACATCAGCCTATTTTGCACCTGACCCCTTGCATTTGTCTGGGTGAATGTATTGTCGAACCCCAATGATGGCCGCTAATCTGAAACACGGATAGCCTCTTATAAAATGATCTCCAAGTGATAAGTCCAATATTAGTCAAATATTATTATTGGGGTTAAAAAAAAACCGTGTTACAAACCTTCTACTTACTTTGCCTGTTAATTTCGTGGCGGTAATTGGAGAATTACATCCCCTACAAATTGAACCATAGGTGTATTGATGGTTCTCAGCAGGCACTCCTGTAGCCAACTTGTTTCAAGTTCCCTATGTGTAGTTCATTGAAGCAACAACTAAACTGCCAAACCAAGGGACCAGAAAATTCGCCTTGGATAGGTGTGTTGCCACAAATATCGACTGGTTTATTTTTATTATCCGTTTCTAAAAGGCTGAAATACTAATTCCCATTACCATACAATAATCTAAACAATTACATTGTTATCCTTATTTTCTAAAAACGGCTAAAATACTAATTCCACATTACAATCCAAATATATAAGAATAATTTCCAGTTATATCCTTATTATTCTAAAAACGGCTAAATAAAATCCCCATTACATACAAATATATAGGAATATTACATTATCTCATTCTTCTAAAAACGGCTAAAATACTAAATCCACATTACAGTGCAAATATATAGGAAATTACATTATATCCTTGTTATACTAAAACAACGGCTAAAATACTAAATTCACATTATTAACAAATATATAGATAATTACATTATATATCCACATTATTTTAACCTCTATATCATGTACACAGTGTGATATTCATGTGGCTTTATATTCCTTCATTAAGTTCTTCTGCACGAAATAATAGTATACACGTGTATACAAAGTAAATCAAAAAAATTGTGCTGAAAACACAAACACAAAATTTGACCCTTGACCTGTTTATACCAAGCTGTGACTCAGTTATGTTTTTCCATACTGCATATTTTCGACTTTCTTTGCGAAAAAATGAAGGAATTTGGTGAAGAAATGAGGTAGATATGAAAGATTTTTCTCGGTGATCCATTTTGGAAACCCATTCCAATGGGATTTTACGCATTTAAGCCTGGTTTTCAGTTCCATTATGTTTTGTCTTAATGTGGTGACAAATCTTGCTCTCTGGATCCTGTTAACATCTTCATATCTACCGTATCGTCATCACATTACGGAATTACGTCATTTTTTTCAGCACAGAAAGTTGAAAATATGCAGATCATGAAAACAGCAACGGTAATCAGAGTTGAAAACACATTACAGGTCAAATTGCGTGTTTTTTCATTTTTTTTATCAATTGCACCCTTTTATGGTTTTAGTTTCACTCTTTCTAGTTTCTTTATTTATTTACCTTTTTTCTTTCTTTTCTGTTAGGGCTTAATTATTCATCAAGTAGTACCAAACCAAGGATACACTTTATTTCGGTTAACGGAATAAAGCACGAATACGCACATGATATAGCTACTATATATAGTACAACGAAGGGTATAATCAATTATACCCAATCACCTGGATGACAGTCAGAGAGCAAGTCATTCTTTCCCTTTTGTACCTGTAAACACTATGAGTTACAATACGCTCATCCACTAAGGGCACAGTTCAATGGGTTGTACTTGTACATATATTGACATGAACTGACCTTGTGTGATCTGGGTGTCATATCATACCCGAAAACCAGGGGGTGTATTTTCTAAATTCATTGGTGAATGAAAGCTACTGAACTGTGCCAAGGAAATAGAATTTTACTAGCCCATAGTGAAAGGCCATATTTTTTTCCGCAGTATCAGCGCCGAATCTTTGCGAAGTTTTCAGACGTAAACCATGTCGATTGGACCTGGTGCAAATATAGACGCTAAACAAGCCGTAGCTTTTTCTTTCCTAAGCATATAACATTCATATTCTTCAAATAATTTTATGGTAACATTTCGTGAGCTGGGAATTAGAAGGTTCTGACATTTTGTGTTTTTGTTAGATAACAACAACTTTGAAATTTAAAACTCTCTAAATTTTAAAATGATATGTTCAGGTTTTCAAAATGTAAGTTTGTTTAAAGTTTCCACTTCGGGTAAAATTTCTGTTTTGCATTTTTTTTTTTTTTGCCAACTTAAAACGTCTATAACTCAAAATAACCGATTTTCCGACATAGCAAATTACTGATAGTAGGGGGTTAATCTTGATGAATTGTGGTCGAATATGCTCTAAAATGTGTATAATTATTGTACTTTGTTTGGTCTCGAGTTTGGGGGTGACGTCATGACGCGCCTTTGCATTCGCTCTAGCGTTTGGATTGCGCCGTCTTTGTTCGCGTGCGTAACTGCTGCAATTCCAAGGTCGACGCGTGCGTTTCTCGGGTGCAAAACCTAACACGCGTAGTGACGTCAACCCCACACTTGAGGTCGAACAGAGTATAGACTGAGAGAATCATTGCTGTCCGTTTCATATAGCAATATTTACCGCATGTTTTTAACCTAATACTAAACATGGACTATGAAATGAAAATTGCCATTTTAATTTTAACTACTGCTGATTTTACCATACCACTTTAGCGATACATAATCTCGTTCACAAAATTCCACCACCCATAGATATAAGTAAAGGCTTACCTTTATATTTGTATATATCCTTATATATCTGCACGATTCTTAACCATAGTCTTAAAAAGGGGGGCGGGGGGAGGTTATTACTTTTTGACTCGAGTCGAGTTAAATTATTATCCCTTTGCATATCACTATAGTTGGTATTCAATCACTCTAATACGGTAATTTCGTCGTTTATCTCAAACTGAATAATTTGCCTTTGTTATTATTGTATTTTAGATGAATGTGTTAGACTCGATTCGTCCCACTGGAGTTTTGGACCTATTACAATAAGTCGGAGAGGGGCGCTACCGGGAAAATGAAAGAAATCAAATGCACGTGCCACACAGGATTATCTTGGAGGACACCCGGGTCATTTAACTCACTCACCTGCCCCTAAATACAAATTTCATTCATGTATCGAAACGCACTATATAGTCCACTCAATCTTACGGTATGCCCTGGACAAAATCTGCTACCGAAGGTTTTCTTGCTGTAACTGTTGTACAAACCCTCCCGACAACATATTAAAAAGCGTAGAAAAAAAGGAAACATGGCAAGATATGATAAATTTGCATAAAACCTATGTGCCCCTTTTTGACGAGATACCCCTAAACCCCATGTAGAGTTTTGCGCTGATATGTCAACCCGTTTCAGGTGGAGAGCTAAAAATATGTATTCTTAGCCCTATATGTGTAAACTTGATATCGGTGACCAAAAGGGGGTACATTTCGCTCATAAATTCCCAACCAAATATCTTGTTAGCCCTAAGAGTTCACAGGGTAAATGAGAACAAATAGTAGCTTTCTTCAATACCAAAAAAACGGTGATCACTCCGGTAAAATCTTGGGTATGGGAATGATGCTATTAGCGATCAGGCCACGGCCCTTTAACTCTTGAGTCTTTCTTGCTGTCCAACATAGGACCCGAGGTACTTGAGGTCTAATCTTTTTTTAGTGCATATAGGTTGATGATTCTCTTCCTCATTGACGGTCATGTATTCCATTCCGTCTCTTTGGCATTTAGATGTAGGCTGACTTTATCTGCAGCATTCTCAAATGATGCTTTGTAGTAGATCTTGTGCAGCACATATCACATCCTCTATTAGAGCTGCGTAGTCAAGGTCAGTGAGATGCTGACTTTGGTGACGTCTAGAATGCTTGCCTGCCTTTCCTGCTTTACCCAGGATAATTACCAAATCCCCCCTTTTTTAAATGTTCACATACTCAATAACCCCCATTTTCTTCTTTCCTGCTATCCACTTTTATCACAAGTTTGAATAAAATTATCCATTTTTTGAAAGAATTTGAACACCCAAATTCAAAATGTTCATAGCCTACGTGCACATTTTTAACAATTTTATAATTTCATGGCAGCAATTTTATAATTCCATGCCAATTTGAACTCTGGAAAAGAGGCACTTCCTATTTTAACTTCAGGTTTTAACATCATTGGCCCCCTTCTTAAACTAAAGTTTTATACTGGATGACCCCATTTTTATTCAGCTTGTGTACCGAATGCCTCCGTATTTTTGGGTACATTTTATCTGACCCGCGAAGGGACCCTTTTTTTTAACTGCCCGAGGCACATACCCATCACTTCGCATATGGAGTGCCCCCCCCCCCCCCCCCCGACACTAGTTGACCCAATGTGTTTGAATAAATACTCTCTGATAATAATATGTTAAGTAAAGATCTCCCCATCCCGATTGCAGTCTGACACATCATCTAAAATGCAAAAGTAATTTGGCTAGAAAACTGCGGGCATCTTGACTAATTAACCATCACTTTCCACTTTTAACATATCAATGCAAGTGCTACTACACACCTTGCCAGGCATAGCCATGAACCTGTTCAAAACACTACCAGAAAAATGGAAAATCTCCCAAACATGCTTTATGACTATATAACATTTGTCTAAATATGGCGTATAACGTCCCCGTAAGAACAAATTCAAATTAAGCATGTTCTTGCCCATGCTTTTCCCTTTTTTTCTACCTTTTGATATGTGGTTTGGGAGTTTCTTTTACTGCTATTTACAGCAATAAAATCTTCTGTAGCCATTTTGTCCAGGTGTACCTAGAGTATTTTTTACATATATTGAGTGGACTAATAGTGGTATATTCCAGGCCTTAACATTGCTCACACTAACATGAGTAACAGAAGTCCCTCGCTCATTGAATTTTTTTTCATCACCCCGCAAGAATGGTACGGGGTCAGAACATATCAGAGTATAATTAGTTATCAGTTGTGTGTCAAAGAGAAGGGTTATGTCTGAATAAATTATTTGAGCCTTTGATTGATCTATATATTTATTTATTTATTTATTTGTTTATTTATTTAATTTAATTTATTTATTATTCATTTTTGTTTATCTCTAATATTATTATAATTGGACTGCTTTAATGGAATGGGTCTTTCCTATATTGGATATTCTTTGTGACTCGATTCGAGTTTAATAACTTGTTATCCCTTTTGTATATCACTCTAGTTGTTATTCAATCACTCTAATAGCGGTAGCTAAATACAGGGTGAGTCAAACAAAACTTGACCCTGATTGTGTCCGCCAATTTTTGAATGTTTTACAATATATATACTAACATATGTGGTATCTGCGAAAGATTATTCATTATCTTTAATTTTTCTGCAAAGATCAATTCCAATCGGTTAAGCAATAGCCTAGCGACAGTCTTCGAATCAAGAATCCTGCATGAAAAAATTAAGCTGATTTTCTTCTGGACATGATTTCCTTCGCTGACGCCGTACATTTTGAACAATGGAAATCTGTGGACAGAGCAGAAAACCGACAACTTGATTCAAACGACTGTACTCGGTCTATACCTACCGATGGGAATGATCTTTGCATTAAAAAACTTGCCCTGATTGTGTCCATCCATTTTTGAATTTGTAGAATAATAATATCTAACATATTGGTATCTGCAGAAAGCTTTTTCATTATCTTTATTTTGCTTGCTGCAAAGATCATTCCAATCGGTTTTAAGATAAGGCCGAGCTACAGTCTTTCGAATCAAAATCTGGCAGTGAAAAAAAATAGCCTGATTTTTTCTTCTGGACACTGATTTCCTTCGCTGAACGCCGTACAATTTGAAATGTGAATCGGTGGACAGAGCAGAAAACCGACTACTTGATTCAACGCTTTTACCTCGGGCTATACCTACGATGGTAAGATCTTGCATAAATTAAAGTAATGAAACCAGCTTCAGTTGATTACCAATATTCAAAATGGGCGGACACAATAGGGTCAAGTTTTTTTTGCTCACCCTGTCATTTGCTTTTGATATTGTATTTAGCTTGAAGTGTAATTGTATCAGTTGTGTGGTGAAAAGAGAGTGTATGTTTAATAATTTATTTGAGCCTTTATTTGATCTATATATTTATTTTTTTTATTTAATTTATTTATTCATGTATTCTGTTGTATTATCTCTGCATCTTAATATAATTGCACTGGTTTAAAATGGTCCTTTCCTATATTGTTATTACTTTGTGACTCGATTCGAGTTTAATTGTTATCATCCCTTTGTATATCACTCTAGTTGTTATTCAATCCTCTAATACGGTATTGCGTTTTTATGCTCAAACTATAAGCCCTATATTTAAGCTATGAGCTATTTGAGTTATGAAGGATTGCGGTAATAATAAACAGATGACCTTTTTTATCATTCCCGACCATACTGATTGGACGACCAAACCCTTTACAGGGCAGCATATATCACTGTGACCCTATTTAAATGGAATTGTATACAGGCTATCCGCCTCCACCCCGACCCCACCCCCCCAAAAAAAAACACCAGGTGTACAGGCATTTTGTAATACTCTCATGAGTACTAATTTCACTTCATTCCATCCATATTGTGGAACAACAGATATGCCTGTCTTTAAAAAGGAGAATGCAAAATCGGATTTGGGTCCGCTTTGCAGTGATTCAAATTTAATAAGATAGTGAGAAACTTATATACTCAAGTAAAGGTTATATGCTTTATTTAACCTACTGATAGACTGTGAGGGCGTAGACCAATATCCTTGTATAACACATTCCGCAGTCCCATCAAGTGCGGGTGCAAACCTCCGGCGTACAAAATTGTTTAGAAATTATTACAACACATACTTGTACAACACGTCTTTTCCTCAATCAACGGAACATTTCTTAAAATCAATAATATATCACATCTTTTTTTCCCAGATATTCAGTGACCAATGGAACACATAGACTTCAACAACCTATGGAGCTAAAAATTCTTCAAATCGGGGTCCGGTATGCGGAGAACAAAATTTATATTCCTTTCCCATCTGGAGCGCACGGACATTGTTATATTGCCACACAGTTAAAATATGCCACCCACCGCGTTCAAAGGAAGCCGTATCCTATGTTGTGCGAACGTCAGCTTTCCAGTGGTGCCAGATTGTCAAGGTTTTTTGGAAAACTTCTGATAGCACCCCCAATTGGTATCCATGGAACTGTTGTTGCTCCTTTTGGATCACCGCAAAAAAGGGAGGTAGCGTTATTTTTCTTGTTAGATCTAGATGTGAATGAAATAATTTAGGCACAGATGTAGTCATTATCTCCTGAGACTTTCATCCTATTGCATCTGCTTGACAGTTAAGTTTTTAGTATCTTGTTTTAACGCATTTTTAGTGAAACCCCTATTTTGGTTGCCATCTTGGACGCCAACTTGAATATCTGCCTTATGGTAAGTTTTTATTTCGCGAACATCCTGACTGTGTTTTAGGGTCATAAAAGGAACCTAAAAAGTTGGTTTTGTTTTGTTCTGGGGTGCAAAGGAGGTGGCCCTAGCTCCCCTATTAATTAGGGACATGCCTTTAAAGGAGTAACAAGAGATTTCAGATGACAGGTGTCCCTAAAAATGTGAACATTCTGATTTTTTGCACTAATGTAAAGGTTTCTATCCCCCTGTGAAATGATCAAGCTTAGAATCATTTCTTTTGTACAAAAACTGGAAATTTCTAATTTACTATAGGAGCAAATACTAAAATCAGCTAAAATGTAATGTTTTATATTGAAATTAAGCAAATCATTTTTTTTAACTTTCAAGGCATTTTTGTTGCCAAATACAAGGTAAGAAATCTATTGGGGTCTTATCTATATGAAATCACTACATATGACACAAACTATATGGATGGCCCTAAATCTCTCGTTGGACCGTAAATGGTTTAAATCCTACCTGTTTGATATACAAAGTCATATTTCCATCGGCAACAATTCATCTGATCCCGTTTATTTTGTTTGTGGACTGCCACAAGGGTCTATTCTGGGTCTGAGTGTGTCATCTACACACTCCCTCGTGCTAAAATCATTTGTGGTCATGATGTGGACTTTCATCTCTATGCAGATGACATACACTTGTACTGTTTTGTTTTTACCCGATGCAATGCAACATTTATATGATGTTAGATGCAAATATTACTGCACAAAAATCGCCAAATTTCCATTTAAAGACATCCGACGAATACTAGTACATATCCAAGAACATCATATACCGGTAACCGGAATGTACCGTTATACCCCGATACTCAAAGAACTTCACTGGCTGTCTATAAGGAACAGTATTTAATTCAAACTGTTTCTGTCTTTAGAAGTCTGAACAAGTTTGCACCTGATTATATATCCAATCTATTGGTGGTTTATAGTCATGCAACAATGTCCATCGTACTCTAAAGAAACTGACAAGACTCTCAGTTCCTAGTAAATTTAAGACTCGCCTTTGCGATGCCCTATGTAGTCATGTCACAAGCGCTATGTTCCAGATGGAATAGCGCTTTCGTCAAATATTAATTGTTATGCGTTGATGGTTTATTCCGGCACTCTACTGGATTGCAACGATCTTGAAGTCATAAACAGCCGTCTCAAATCACTAGTATTAATGTCTTTGTCATGACTTTTTTTTTCACACGTGCCATCACAGAACTCAGATATCACTATATAGTCAAAATATATACAAAAGTATCTCGGCATGTTTGCCGATCAGTATTTTGCGTAAGTCCGATAATTTTGAAAGTTTACAGATATACATTGTTGCCGGCTTGTTCTTTTCTTTGATAAAAAAAAGTGCAAAAAAAAACAAAAGTTGCCGTTTCTGGGGTTTTCAATGGCACTAAAAGAGTACTGCGACACGAACACGCTGACGACAACAATATTGCAAACTTAGGATTTCCCGCTCATTCAGGCGGAAAACCCTGTAAAATCAATACACACATATTATTGCGTTGTTCCACACAGTGAACGTTGAAAAATACAAGCGCCATAATTAGATATCACAGATTTTCAAACCACAGTTACGGTGAAATCTGCCAAAGTGTGTTGAGGCGACGAAAAATGGACAGGCAACATATTTGTCACGCTGATAACGGAAGTATTTATGGAAAATCTATGATTATTCATGACTAAAGGATTTTGATGGGAAGTAGCTATTGCATTCTTCTCTAGACACCCTCATCGCAAGCCCTTTTCAATACTCTCTTGAACTTCATTATGCTGTACCCGCGTCTTTTAAACTACTTGGCCAGTTCACCGACTCTCCTGATCGTCTCCGAACAATTTTTTTAAGACGAAGAGTCCTGACTTACGGGACATGTTTTGTGTAGGCTTGCGGATGGCAGCTCGATGGAAGTAAATACATGTGGAAATTAGTCGGCTTCGTATAAATAAATACATGTAATGACCTGTCAGGGTTCAAATCCACCACCTTGTGTATTGTTCATGTTTACATAACAAATGAAAAATAGTCTCCTGACAAGCGCATGATTCCACGCTTCCAGGTCATATTCAAAACTCATTTGTGATTAAATGTTGTTTTCCAGATGTGTAATTGTTGCGCAAATTATGCAATTATTGAATTCTTGGGTTGCTCAATCAACTATTGTTTATGATTTCATTATCACAAGTCACGAACATATGAACATTTGGACTGCAATACATTGTCTGAAATGTTCTTCTTCCCCTTGTAATAACGGCAACTTAATTTCATAAAAACGAATGAAGCCACGTTAAAAGGTTTGCTGGCGTGTATTTTGTTTTAAAAATGAGTTTTAAAGCCACTATCAGCGATTTCTTCTAGGGGAGGGCGGCCAAGAAATCCCAACTTTAGACGTCGCCATTGGTTTAACACGTAAAGCGAGATCTTGACGAAAATATCTGATTTTTTAAATCCGTATTGATGTGAGAACTCCAAACTCCAAAACATTGTTTTCAAAACACGCAAAAATTAGCAAAAAGACGGAAAATTTAAATGAGTCTTGCGCTTACATCAAACATTTTGAAAACTGATTTTATGTTGATATCTATTCAAGAAGACCCAATTTACATAATATTTAACACAAAACCAGCAGTTTTAGGGAATCCTGTATTTTTTACGGGTGTTGCAAAATACACATCATTTTCCCATAGAGTTGTACAGTAACGGTTTAGCAACGTCCACGATGAAATTGTTTGTTTTCAGCACATAAAGGGTTAACTGTGTTTAATGTTACTAATAATTGTTTACTTTCATGTATGTGTGAACTTATATCAGCAAAATAAAAAAGATCGCTTTGGTTCTTTGATTTTTAAAAATATTCTCAAATGACTTCCGTTAGTGCCCAATGGTTTTCCATGGGACCCCCACTAATTAACTCATTAACGGCTTGGCCGATTTTAATTATTTTGGTATGAAAAGAAGCGCATTTAAAAGTTAGACAATTACAAAAAATGGCACAAAAATCCCACGCGTAAAGCGGCCAGCGCGAAAACAAATTTTGGGGGTCGAAGTGCTTTCAAAGCTTAATAAGAAATTAATGAGTGGTAAAATTGTATTCCTTATTCATAATATTTTAGAGTTCTACAGTGGTGCAAAATGAGTCCCAAAAGACATTAAATTAAGGAGGTATTTTTCTTTAAAGGGGCACTCCTTGATTTAAAAAAAAAATGTTTCCAGTTCAAAGACGCCTTTCAACTGGAAATTGTACTATTAAACAACTTTGGATTACCTATCTACTGATATGATGCTCAAATCCCAAAATGAATAACGCATTATAAAATATAATACGCATTTAAGGGGCAAAATTTACAAATGTAGCATTAAAAAGTAATCCCACTATTTTTAAACCTTGAATTTTCTTTGTGCAATCGTAAAAGTGGTTAAATGATAAACTGAATAATGGATTGCTAATATTTATCATAACATAATAAAGTTCTCATAATGTTCCCATACAACCTAGAAGAGATTAACGAGATACACTCTTATTATAGATTCTAGATTTAAATTTGACAAAAAAATTGTCAAATTTTACAAGGCTAATTAGTCCGCCGGGAACCACAAATTATTGGCCAAAACGACACGGAAAATGTATCAAATAAAATGACACAGAAAAATGTTAGAAATCACTCAAAATCGGAGTAAAAATGAACATTTTTTTTTGTGTTAAAAAAGAATCGGAATAGACAAGCATCTCAAACTGAATAATTTCCGTGTCAACTTGAAAAGATTTCTATGTCAAACTTTAAGACATTTGGGTTGTTCAAAATCAATCGGGAAATTTGACACCAAAAGAAATTTGGGAAGTGTGTATCATTTTTATTCATGAACTACTCAATGCAAAAGAGTGAATTGAACACAGTATATACATATTGTGCATAAAAACATGAGAATGCAGCTGCATTGCTTGCATTAAACAAGTGCCATAAGTTTTTCCTTTCAAACACATGAACCGTGGTGTTCGCGGTCTTAGATCACATGAACAATTATACAGTCGGGTGGCCAATCACGATCGCAAGATTTGGGATAAACAGTGGACAACCAATCACATCGCTTGCGGTTTGCTAAAGATTCCTGATTTATTTCCGATTCGGAAAAAGAAGTTTCACACTTCTCTACCTCATAACGACCAATAATTGGTCACTCTGGCACACAAAAAAGTGTCAAAATTTTTTTTCACTTAATCCTAAAAAGGTCCGGGGGGAGGCGGAATCCGACCCCTCGACATTTTTGTCGTATCTCACCTATTTGTTATTTTTTCACGCCGAATCTACATGACTTTTTTCTTTGAAGCCTTGCGCTCGATTTAAGACCATTTTGAACAAAATCGGACCTACGGTTATGACGCGGCGTTACGTAATCGCGCACTGCGTGCTAAGAAAAGCCATTTCCCATTGAAATTACGCTGAACAGCAGAAATCCAGTTTTGTGGCTAAGGATACAGTTACACTTATGTTTTTCTATTTATTTGATTTAATTTGTATAACGCGTGTATGCGCCATACTTTGACACACATCATGGCGCAAAAAATCCAACTTTTGCTTGACAAAAATTGAAAAAAAAACATGAATTTGCGATTTTTTTAGATTTGTCACTTTTTGCATGACGTCGTGTTTGACGTCACTATGACTTTATACAAGGTAATTTTGTATTTTTTTGATATCAATGGAATGGACTGTCGGGAGGGTCATAGCTATCCAATGGTACCACACATATGATAGTTCATCAATCCGTTCCGAATACTTGGGGGGGGGGGGTGGGAATCCCCCCCTTCCGGCTGTGAAGATTGGGTCCAAAAAGAGTTTCATATTGATTTTATTATACCTTTTGCCATCAAACCAATAAGTGGTAAAATTTTGCGGACCTCTCCGAAGATCGAAGAGAAAAGCACGCACTGCGCGCCGAATCACCACCCAAGCGTAGTTACAAATGTTAAGCTGGGTGTTTTAGATATCATTTTTGGTGCATTCACAAAAGTTTAGTTGGCCTACACAGAACAATCCATGAAAACGTGGACATTTTAAAAGGGGGTCGCGTAAATTTTAGTTTTATCGCATCGCACTGTACCACTGATCCTATACAATGATTGGCGCACAACATAATGGTAATATTAGATGAATGGAGCAACGGCGGGCATCTTGGTCTACGAACACAATACCATTCCAGAGACACCTGTGTAACAGAAGTTGTATCCCGGGCACGTTTTAAGGCATGCCATCCCATACGCGCAAATACAATGACCTCACTGAATTGCTTGATTCGTAGTCTGTTATGAAATCGCCTTATCCACCTTTCAATGGGAACAATTTTGTATAAATTACCCGGCATCTAACCACCTGCTTGGGCTATTTTGGGATGACCAACAGGGCTATCAGTGCTTCACTTACGAAGCCCAGGGTTTCCAATCCATTGTAGAGAGATCAGTGTTCGAAACCCAGTAATGCGCGGTTTCAGCAACTACGTACTTTTCAAGTACCGAGTAGCGCTTCTTTGTTTTGATCAGGTTTTCCTAATTTATGTTTAAAAACTAATTTCTCAAGAATCCCAGGCTCATTTTATAAAAATTAGGCATAAATGTATGCATTTTTGATAATTTATACATTTTTAAGGAAAAAAGAACGTAAATTAAGCTGTGTTTTTAATTTTTCATGTTAAAAGTAACGAGATAGTCTTTCAATACCTAGGCCAGAACTTGACTACCACCGATCATCTTTTCAATTCGGTGACAGACTCCACATGGCTTGTGGCAAAACGATAGCGTAAAAAATCAACTTGGCGGCTTCCTTAAATCGTCTCTGCTTCAAAGTTATGCGTGAAAATTGTGTTTTCCTTCGCAAGGATCCTCCAATGACCATGAGCAGACCATCTGGCAACGTCATATTTAGGGATTTTCAATTATATATGTTCCGATAGACTTATACCCCTAAATCCCTTTACACTGTCAATGAGAAACTGCCCATATTTTCCTCGTCTATGATATTTTGAGCAACATCTGCAACACTGGAATTGAGCCTGTTTCATTACACGTCCTCAAGAACATCAACAGAACTCAAACCACACTTTTTTCCCTTCAACGGAAACGCGTACCGTGAGGCTACCATTTTGCATCTGCGTTCGCAATTTTTGATTCGTTTATCCTTTTTATATAGGAGCACCTACATCGTATGTCTGCAAAAACTTTTTTGATTTTTTTTGTCCTTTTTTTTTTTCTTTGTTTTCCCTTACTTTTTGAAAAGTCATGGTCGGGCCGAATTTTAAGGTCGGGCGGGTTCCTCCAATACTACAAACAAACATTTTTTTTGCTTATTGGAAGAAAACACGCTGCACTAATCTTTCAAAACCAGCATAGGTTTATTTCAATGGGGTCCCCAATAAACGAAAGCAAAGGCTGTGAATGACATGCCAGGAATTAAAAAACAAAACCGATAAAATGGAAGAAAAAGAAAACTCCTTGGAGGGGCTAAACTGTAACTCATCCCTTTTTTGGCTCAGCGTTATTACCAGCAAGATGTCTTTACATTCATTTAAAGGCAGATTGGTGGTGATGTTCTTGATGGTTGATGGCCGAATGGCATTGTAAACAAAATTGAATGTTGACGCAATGCCGCTTTACTCTGGTGACCAAAATCGAGTTAGTCACTTGAGTCTGGGTTCTGTGAGAAATGGGTTTTTGATTATCTTGTGAGGTTCTGACAAGGTAAGAAACCCCCTGGGAATGGTAAATTTGAAGACATGTTTGAGCCGTAACTTTAACACTTTAAGTGCCTAGGCTCATATCGGTTGGCCGGGGTACAGCTTTCGCCAGGGCTTTCCCTCAGCTTCTCTCAGTTTCCTGCGGCGACTTCATTTTGCGCAGCTTTTCCCGGCGTGTGCAGGGCGTAGCCAGGAGGGGGGGGTGGGGGGGGGGGGGGGGGTGCGCCGCAATCCCCCCTCCCCCAATGACAAAGGTCCGCTTTATGATGTTTGAAGGTCCGCTTTAGGATGTTGAAGGCCCCCTGCTTTATGATGTTGAGGTCCGCTTTGTAATGTTAAGTTTGGCCGCCTCTCTAAAATTCGTTTTTTCAAGGTTTCTTGTGGAGCATGTATATTACTGAATACTGAGCTGTTAATACTATTGCATTACGCAAGGTTGGTGTTATTGTACTGTTTTCCTCAACGCTGCGAGTCACCTTCACTTCTGGCAAAAATCCGCACCCCCGTCCGCACCACCCACATAATTCCTGGCGCTACGCGCCTGCGCGTGTGTAGGAAATGATCCGAAATAAAAACCAAAGTCCACGCGCTTTAGGCTGAGAAAATACGTAATTCTAGAGGTGAAGCCTGGAAAAAATTGGCAATAGAATTTCTTTTCACCTTAAGCATTTCTACAGTCCCCAACTGCAATACTGAAAGTCCAGAGAATCCAAGTGGTGGCATATGACTAATGTGCCTACATCAAAATGGCTGCCAATCCTTAGATTCAAAAGGATTTTTGTTTATTACTAAAATCCTATTTTGGTCCCCAAAATGCCTAAATCAATTTTAATTAAAATATTATATTGTATGTCTTATATAGACACCATTTATTCTTGGCATAATTGTACTTAATTTGCATAATCAATAATGGCCGCCATTCTAGGTTTTTTTTACACTGATTGTTTTTCTATTGCTTATACAAAAAATTTATTTTTTGTCACCAAAAAAAATGCCTAAATTTAATTACATTTATGACTTATTAATTTTAATTTTCCTAGCACGCAAATCTTCAAGCTCCTGTTTGGCATTATTCAGTTCCTTCATTACAAGTTCAAGATTTTGATCTTCATTCAAAGCTATTCTTCACAAATCTTCTCCAAATTTGGTATCAAATTATTAAGTATTTCTTCTGTTTGATCCAGGTCTTTCTTTCTTTTAGAGGAAAAAGCCAGAGTAGCTCCTCTTATTTCTAACAATAATGTTTCAAAGAAAAGTTGATCATCAATAGTCAAAATTAGCTCAGATGGGGAAACATTATTTATATTTTCTCTGTCATATGGAGAAGCCGCATATATTCTCTTCACCTTAGTAACTGTTTCTTTAACAATATTTACATATTCCTCTTCTTTAAGCAAATCATTATATTTATCTTCCAAGATCCCCGACCTCTCTTTATATTATCACCTTAAACCAATGATTGCTGTAGAATGGTCAGTTCTGTAACCGGAGGTTATATCAGCAAAATTTATCAGATTAAGCACCTCAGAGGAAATCAAGAAGAAGTCCAACCTAGCTTGCTTTATTGGATTATTTTTTCGCCAAGTGAAACGTTTTGTATTTGGATTCAAGACCCTCCATGGATCACATAATTCCAAATCTTCTTTCATTTTTAAAACCACTTTCCTTGCTTTAGGGTTGTTAATATTTAAATAATTAAATGTATCCATATCTTGATTCTGAACTAAATTAAAGTCACCGCACATGATGCAGTATGGATTTCCAATATTTTCTATAACCGCTTTCAAATAATCATAAAAAGTTGGTTGGTCATCATTGGACCGTACACGCAACATAGAGTGATGTCCATAGATAGCAAAGAAATATCAAGAACAATCCAGTTACCAAAGTTATCACGCTGTACATTACGCACCTTAAAATCAAAGTTATTATTCATTAACACTGCCACACCCCTAGAATTTGTAGTATTTCCCGCCATATATATCTCATAACCCCATTCAGACCTTATTATTTTTTCCAATTTATTATCCCAATGTACATCTTGTAAACAATAAATGGACAATTTCTTTTTTCTTAGATAATTCAAAACGTCACGTCTCTTAACTTTATCATTCAATCCCCTACAATTTACAGAACATATTTTCATTGAACTATCTATAATTTTCGAAACCTATATTTAATTTGAAACCATCATGTAAAACAATAAACTCGCTATAATACATTTCCTAAAATAGAATTCAATTAGGCTGTCACTTTCTGAATATATGAAAAAAAAATGAACACTAAAAAAAACACACACACATACGCACAATCTTTCTCTTGCACGGCAAACCCAGAACGTTCTTCAAAATTACAGACAAAGCAGAGTTTGACAAAGAAAAAAAGTAAATCGCGACAAAAAAAACAAAACAAAACAAAACAAAAAGGGTCCAAAATACAAGCCAAAAATAATTCTAACTTGAAAAACCTGCGATCCATGAAAGTATACGAAACAAAAACATTTCTTGTACTTTTTTTCAGAAACTCAATATAATATTTAATTTTTAGATTTTTGGCAACACTGCATTGTCATTTTGTAAGTGTTCTCATCTGATATGAAATATATATATGTAAAGACCTACATGTAAAGTACATAGGCCTAAATTTAAAATACCATCAAGCGCCATTATTATCCGTACCACAGCTCGGCTACATACCCGTACTCAGTGTAACTAAAAAGGACTTGTTTCACCTTCATTAAAAAAAAAAACAATACATACAGTATATGGCTTTGGAAGGTTATATGATTTTCAAAACAACGTCCAAATAAGCAACTTTCTAATTCACTACACCATACACACCGATCTGGAAAAAAAACTACTGTTATATTTGAATTAGCAGTCTCACTTCCTCAACACAAGAAAGGTTGATTGCTAATTCTTCACAAGTTTTGGACCCTTAGTTACACAAAATTGTTAAACCATGCATGCACGCCATGGCCTACACATGATATAGGCCTGTGTTAGCATCCTGGCTTAGAATGTTCTTTTAACCAATCGGATGACAAAAATCTATATATTCGGTATATAAACAAATATTGACTGCTTTTTATTCGGAGCATGGTTGAAATTATAGGCCCTCGGTGATCTCGAAACCATACTATGCTTACGCCTCGAGGCATAGTATGGTTTCGAGATCACCTTGGGCCTATAGTTTCAACCATGGCCCTCTTAGCAGTCAATATTTGTATAATATGCATAGAAGGGTGTTGAGCTCCAAGCACGATCGAAGTGAAGACACGCAAAAGAAAGATGCAAAACTAGGGTAGTTACACGCCCATGACTGATCAGTAATCAGGGAAATAATAACACATTGAACGCATATGATGTAAACAATATAGTCAAACATAGTAGGCCTGTAAAAAATGCTGAGCATAGTTAGGTAAAAAACAACGGGTATGGTAGGTATATTACAAAATAGCATATTTTAATTTTGTCAAGGGTACACTATATTATAGCTATGGATACACATCTGAAAAAAAAAACAGAGGACATAAATTTAATAATAAGCAAGACAAAGGGTAGAAATACTTCAATATGCTTCGATGGAAGATGACCTACTAGCAGGATGGGCCGGGGTCGAGCAATTTGTAAGAGGATAATACAATGAACGGTTAGCCCATCCATGAAATTAATAATAAAAAAATGAATACCAAATGAAGAACATATCCATACATGCATAAAAGATGTAAACAGTAGTATTAAGTGGTGGGTATAAAGACATATATCGGGATACAGATCAAATATGTGCAAACAGTAGGTACCATGGTATAATATTAAATGTGATACGGATTAAATAATGCATACAGGCCATGTTACAAAATTAAATGTGTACCAATAGTGTTTAACTTATGATAGCTAGACATGAAGTAAATAATACATCATATTAACGACTGTGGGTGCACAACTGTAAAAATCAAAGGATATGAATTTAATAATGAACAAGTCATAAGGCATCAATACACATGAATGGATGATGATCTAGTTAGCAGGATGGGGTCGAGCAATTTATAAGAGGGCAATAAATACAACAAACCGTTAGCCCATCCATGAAATCAACAATAAAAAATAATGCATACCAAATGAATACCAACTCCATACATGCATAAAAGATGTAACCAGTAGTTTAAAAGTGGTGGGTCAAAGGAATATATCGAAATACAGATCAACTGCTTACATACAGTAGCTACCTTGTTGTGAGACGAAATGTATATAAATCAGCATATTTAAATACATCAATTTGCGAACAAGGAGATGTTAAAACACCAATTGAAAAATTAAACAATAACGATACATAGATTATACAGGTATATTGGGAAATATTGGGAAAAATATCATGCATACAGTGGTTACAAGGTATTGAGATAAGATGTTTACAAACACATCAACATGCAAATAAGGAAATAAACCAATATGAAATAAACAAAAAATATATAAAAAATACATATTGGGGTATGTATACATCAATATCCATAAAAGGATGTTAATAGCAGGAATGAGATGAAAACATGCAAAAAGTTAGAGTAGTTACTTGCCCATGACTGATCAGTATATACTCTGTACAGGAGTGTCACATTCAAAAGAAAAGCCTAACATGAAGCTGGAGTTCACAATGACAAATGCATAAGACAGCTGGTTTTGATTTCATGATTTAGACACTGTTTAATTTCCATACCAATTTATCAATGCATATAGACATTATTAGAGGTGGGCAGTTGGACTGCAGATAATAAATACAATATTGCATGAATTCATTGAGCACTTCAGAGTTTGAGTTTGTGGATGTGACTTGGCATGTACAGTTGAATGAAGTGGATATGTAACAATGAGACAGTATTATACTGCTGCAACATCCAGGACCTAGTGGAAAAATAAATTACTGTCAGCAGATTTAACCAAACTGTCCTCATAGTTACATATACATCTTCATTCAAATGTCATTCAGCAAAAATGCTGTTAACGTGTTGGTCCACGTACATGTTGACCATGAGAATTCTCAATTTAAGTGAACTACAGAATTATTTCCCAATATTTGTTAACAAGTTGAGTGGTCCTAAGTATTAATGTTGACAATGACACAACGTTGTACTAGTACAAAGCCAAAATCCTAAACAAAATAATTAGTGTCAGTAGTTCTATCAAGTTGTGCTTATTGTCACATTATAGGTCTATTGTAGGACCAATATTTCACAAACACTCAACATATTGTTCAAGTGTTACATAATATTCTAGACAATCTTGTATCGCGACGCGACTAAATAGGCCTTTAATCACAAGACGCTCGCGAATATTTAAAATCAGTCTATCAGTTCATATTTCACGCTTGTAGGATTTCAAACCTTTAGTTATCTTCAGCAGACAGTCGTCTTCCAAATTGGTGACTATAAGTGTACACGCAGTAGACACACGACGGTTGTAAACATCTTCTTGAATTCAGATCAGACGTAACATGGTTGACCTAACGGTATATACGTGACCTCGTTGACGGTTGTCATCAGCCCAGAAATTACACCTTTATGGGTTTTCATCTGCAAGTTGACTAGCTTTGGAGAATTTTGGCGGTGCACAAAAACCGCACCAGTACAGCCTTACCACGCCCAAATATGCCACTGTCATCAGCGTTTGCAGCCACTAACATTACGCAAATTGCGCACAAAAAACTGCTGGCCTGAAATGCCTTGGCACTGCATTTAAAGCTACCTGTAGCCGAATTTTTAGCAATAAATTGGGTAAAGCTGACTGTATACTTCTCCCTAATGTTCCATTGCGGAACCTACATAGGTCAATTTAAAACAGAATTTTGGAGATCATCATCACTCCATGTCCATCACAGATGACTCATCCTCAATACTATGACCAACTCACGTATTCCACTGACATCTCACAAAAGCATACTCGTTCATGCATACATATACTTTCAGTTGGTCTCACACACCATATAAACACTATTCAAACTTGTGACACAGACGCTAGAAAGATTTGTACTACGAGGGAGGAAATTAAATATATTATACTTTTCCTGACATTTAACGCCCCCTCTAAAAAAATGCTACTTTCAAGTACATTTTCCACAACTATAATATATCCATATGTCCGACTATATGTCGATATTATTTTACAAATGAGAAATACGCATTCCACAACCGTATTTTCTCCAATTTTCAAGTTCTGAGTATACTTCCAGTATACCTGTGTAGAAACAAATAATGTCTTAACTTGCAACACCTGAACCACCTAACTGGCCTACTTCATCAGAAATCGCTCAATGTATCTGCTCCTACACAGTCACTGAACTTTATTGCATGAATAGTATATCTGTACGCTGAGTGCCAAGCCCAGCGCATTACCCGTCCGTTTTGTACCTCTAGAACTTTTTCATTATAGATGCGTAATATACACATGTCCTATACAACCTTGAAAAATTCTAATTAAAGGACTCTTGTATATTCTGATAGGCCTATATATGAATTAATTACCAAAAATATGTGTCTCGCCTTCTAGTTGCTGCGTTGTCAATTTCAAGGTCAAAGGTCAAGGACCTTTATACGGCCTATGATGGGTTAAAACTACTCATCCAAATCGGTCGGCCTAGAAGCCAAAAGATGGTGTCTATACCCATGTTTTTGGGGGTCAATAAACCAATAAAAACAGTCGTGAGGCTTACAATGAAGTCATCAGCTTTCATCATGGAAGCACTTTTAATCCAAAATTTTCCACATTTTTCTCAACTAAAATTAGTCAAATTCGTCTTCTGGTACAAGTATCCATAAACCAAAACATTGACCATAATCTATAATTAAAAACAGCCAAATACTATTGTAAAATCATGGATATCAATGATATCTAATTTAACCATTCCTTGGACCAAATATTTTTGGACCACATCAGAACCTCATTACCACTGTTGTGAATAAGCCAAATCTGAAACTGCATCACAGGGCACAGTGATTCGTCCCTTGCTCCACCAAATGTTTTCTCACCAAAAATAAAAGCAAAACCTTCCAACAACCTTCTGGGTGTGGAGAATACCAAATTGAGGGAGTGACCGTAATTTGTAGGCTTAATGTGACACATGTCTATAACCTTAACAAATTCTAATAAAAGGCCTTTTTTTGTATATTTTGGTACCTTATATGATAATTATTGAAAAATTTGTCCGGCCTTCTAGTTTCCTGTTGATCAGATATTCAAGGTCAAGGCACATGTGATGGATCATAACTGGCTCAGCCAATTGCCTAGAAGCAAAAAGGTTGGTGTCATCAAAACAACATTTTTAGGCTTACAAATGCAGTTATCATTGCTTTTCGCAATAGAAAGCACTTTTAATATCCGAATTTTACACGTTTTTCGCAACGTAAATTAGCCAATTCGTCAGTTCTGTACAATATTAAACAACAATATTTGACCTTAAGAGATAATAACGAAAACAGCTACAAATATTATCTGTCACTCAGAGATATTGTTCTTGGACAGATCCTCGAACTGATGAGTCCTGGGTGATTTA
The DNA here is from genome assembly GCA_023653785.1 of Ophioderma brevispina. Lineage (NCBI taxonomy): Eukaryota > Metazoa > Echinodermata > Ophiuroidea > Amphilepidida > Ophiodermatidae > Ophioderma > Ophioderma brevispina. The sequence goes on along the minus strand of JAMKCH010002956.1, from coordinate 41,574 downwards.
ATAGTGTGGTATAGTGATCACCATTTTTTGCATATTGCATTTGGGTACATTAAAAATCCCCATTACCACTGCTAAATGAGCCAACTCCGAAATAGTCTGGACATTGCACTCACAAATAATCACTGACCACATCAAGCGGCGCTGTGAATTCGCCCTTCAGCAAAAATGTTTCTTCCCAAAAAAAACAAACTACAGACAAAACCTTCCAACTACCTCCTTGTAGGAGAGGAATAAAAATTGGTCGTTGAGCGCCATAGGTCGTGGAAGGTAGGTACCACACTCAAGTGTACTGGCCCCTCACTCCTCCTGAGAGATGCGAACAGACCGGTACTAGTGCTAGCATCCTTCCACAACCTTACTTTTAACACACAATACCACTGGCATGGCTACTCGGTGGCGAAGGCAGGTGCAGAGGTAGGCCACGACAACGCAACCCCTGTCAACGCCCCACCCATAGTCGCCTAATTGCTCCTGGTTCAGATGCTACTAAGCCAAGAAGGATTTGGACGGCCGACACCCCTCTCTGCTTGACTAACACAAGCATCAATAGACTTGTTGGGAGGTGGAAGTACAACTCCAACCGAAAAAACACATTGTCCAAAATGTCTGGGATGAAGCCAGGGGAAATCCGTTGAGCTCGAACTCATATGGCCCAACCAAGAAGCCAGTCAACCAATCTTGGTGTTTTTGTGTGCATTCAGATGACTGAGGAAATCCAGCCGGCTCAATGTGCCCCTTGCTGCAGGCTTCTCTGAGCTATCTGCAACCCCGGTCTGCAACTATGGTGAGACCTGCATAAACCACCGGTTTCGGGGTAAAAGAAGGAGTCTGATTCTTGGCCAAAAGCCTGCATGTGGAAGAATAGTCCTCCTAGCGCTCAAAGCGGTGGTGGGCCACGCCCGTAGACAAGGCCTGTATATCCGAACCCCCCTATGGCCACGCCACAAGCCACACCCACTAGGAAGTTTCAGAAGACTAAGCTTTCGTTTGGGTTTAAACTGTTTCGACACCAAGAATTGCAAGACCAATGGCAAATCCCACTCCGGACCAAAGGCTACAACCGTGGACGATCCGTAAACATACCCTTCACCAGATGGACAAGAGGGCACTTAACCGTCATGCCATCACCGAAACCTTTACGGGTCTGGCCTTTGGCTGTTCGGATAAAAAAAAAACCTCGGACAGTCAGGACCCTAAGTTAATCCCACTCCTGAAAGACTTCCTTGATGAATTGCCAACTTGGTCTACGGTCCAAAAATTGAATGGATCGAACTCTCTATCGGCACACCATATATGGTAATTCTATGATGCTCTAGTGACCTTTGCCTAAAATGAGCCTGGCAGCCTGTTCAGAAAGTCCACCTAGTGTACAGTCTACCGAATGCACCATCAGGTTCGGAGCATGAGTGGAGCACTCTGGGATGAACCCTTCGGCTGGAGGACCTCTTTACCAGGCCCCCTCCCTTTGGAAGATTGATCTGTTTCCCTTACAAGCCGATCTAGCGCCTGGGGAAACCAAGCTGCCGTGGGCCATAATGGGCTACCAGCAGGACAGGTGCAGCGCGAGACAGAGCCACTCTGGAACTTTAGGGAACATGGCAACCTGGACAAGCTATGATAAGCATAATGGCTACACTCCGACCGTTCCGCTGGCCTAATGGCGTCCCGTTTGACTGCCCGTGGATCCGGGTTCCCAGAGTAGGCCCCTAATATGCCACAATCTCGATTCATACTTAGGCGACAGATCCCACGTGTGGACGTCCACTATCTAGAAGATTGTGCGTCGAACTGCCAGTAGAGCTGACACTCCACCGACGGCCCTCTAACTTTTGGCTGTGTCTGGATTATGACCCTCATGGGAGACTTCCGCAAAACCATTGTCCCACCCGAAACAACGTGAGGCGATCAGCCCGTTGTCCCAATCTCGCACACCCGAATAGCCGAAGAATCAACCTGCATGGCTGGGACGGATTAAACTCCTTCCCTTTGTTTTATGTCACCACCTCATATTGTCACAGCGGACAATTCCTCACCCTACCACTGGGAGGCCAGTGCCGGCAATGCCAGAAATACGGCGAACAACTCGAGATGTTTAGGTGGTGACAGCCCGGAGGCTTGGTCGGCGGCCTGCCCACGAAGAGATAGGAGCTGACCCCCCCCCCCCCCCCAACTTAAATGCATCCGTCCGTGAGGGTGTTTTCAAACCATCCATTGTCATCGTGTTGTGTTAGGTCACAGGTAGGTCCGAATGGGACTCCCTTGCCTCATATGATGCCAAGTCCACCCTTAAGGTCTGATGTAACATTCATCTTCTGGGGACGAAGGTGGGGTGTTTACCACTGCCAACAAGGTTTTCATCCGCCCAGTTAAAACACATAAATTTGAACCCTAAATGGCTGCATCTAATCTTGACATCATTTGCTTTCATTGTAGCGGCAAATATCTGTCACGCCACCTTACCTTTGGTAGTGGTAGACAAGAATCAGTTTTGGAGGAAGGTGATGTCGCCACCTTATAATCTTTTTTCTTTTTCACTTCTATCCAAAATATATTGCTTTATCCACTTAATACCTCCTGGGTATGTGACAAAACTTGATTTTCCTTCATAATCATCCCCCCAAAAAACTTAACAAATCACACATTCCTGTATTTTTAGCACCCATCGGAGAAATCAAGTTTCGCATGATTATTACTTCATTAAAACATTACTATGAAGTCAATTGGAGGACTTTTGGAATGCTTTTGATCGCAATGGAAAGAGGAGACTTATACAATCCACTGTATCAAAAACAAAAGGGTCAGAGGCTTTGTAACTACAAATCTAAGGAGTCTTAACCAACACCTAGGGACAAAGTTTGAAGTACACTTGCAGCAGATAAGTGGCATCTATTTTGAAAATCAAGGCAAGGGTGCTTTGTATCGTTTTTCTATATGCTAATTGTGTTTGTTGACCCCAAACCTGGTATAGACCCTCATTTATGCTTTTAGACAAAATGGTTGATGAGTTACTGGTCCCTGACTAGGCCTTATAAAGTCATTGACCTTTGACCTTGAGTATTGACCACCGCAGCTGCGCGAAGCCGGACAAATTTTTTCATAAAATTCCACATATAGCCCTACAAGAATAACAAAAATCCTTTTTATTAGAATTTTTTCAAGGTTGATCGGCATGGCCTCTACACATCACAATAAGGTTTGTGGTCATTTTCTATGAGGACACTCACGCCCATATAGGTATGCCTCAAATTCGGACTGCCACAAACATGGCGGGCATCACGCTTCCATACCGAGAATTTCTCTGGTCACCATTCGTTTTATGCTGATGTAGGCAATATGAAAACTTTCTTCCTGAAATTCCTGAAAAGAACTGCACCATTGCTCATCAGATGCACGTTCTGAGATCAATCTGACGGGAACAAGATCATTTGACGTGGAAAATACACTAATCCGACGGCGACTATTATCCCCTAGCCGTGGGCGGCGCACTAACCCATCCGCCATGACTGGGGGGCATCTTTTGCCTTTTCTCTTTATACACCGCGTTTACGTTGTACGTTTTCTCACAAAGAAGCGATAATTTTGATCAGTTTCTGACGGCAAAAACCACCACTATTTCACTGTATCATTTTGTATACATATGGGGGCCTCAGGAAACCATGTAAATTTCTTGGCTGCACAAGTAGCGATAAAACGTTACAAAAATGGAAACGAACTGCGTGCGAATTCACTCGCTACTGACACACGTGAAACAATCTTCGTATCCATTTCAGTCTCAATACCACTTGTAACTCACCATGGTGGGGGGTTCACATTTTCTCGTGTACTGATAGTCCAGGCGTAGCACAATCCATGCACAAACGAACTAATTTTGTTCATATCTCCGAACTCGATCACATGGGGACGGAAGTGTCCTTTCTAAAACACCAACAACCCGCATCGGAAGCAATGGTCACGTTTTTCAGCAATACGATCGGTCTTTGGGAACTATTCAAGTTTCACGTACACGGAATATACAACATTCTATGTTACTTTATTTTTTGTCTGGATTTTGGAATTTTACGAAAAATTATTTTTCTCACGCGGCTGTTTATTACCAATTTTTAACACGTATTCTAACCATAAGCGTTCATTTCTCAGTCACGCAAAGGGGGCGAGATAACCTTCAATTTTTAACAACAACAGTAGACACTTGCCTGGAATTCCAGTTTAGGGGCCATCCCCTGACATCATCCGTTCCATAAATCAATGAAATAAACGGTGAAATATGTAATCAATTGCAAAACGTAGGTTGTAAATTCTTATTACATGATGAGGGCTTATTTTTCGTTCGTTAAGCATATGCGGCGTGTGTGTACTGTTTCATGTGTGTGTTTGGTGGCCGGAATGCCCCCCAGTAATGGCGGCGACGTAAGAGGGTGTCCTTTCGATGCTTTCCCAAAAAAGATATAGAAATTCGGATTCCGTGTATAGTGAGTTCCTAGTTTGCTTTTCAAAGTCCCTTAAAGGCTAACTCTCGACTTTCACCCCAGATTATCCTATAGCTCACCTTTCTTGGTCCTTGTCAAGTGGGGGTGCGGCAATGGCAGTTCGGAATAAATTGCCTATAGTAGTTCGCCGTCCGAAAAACGACTTAATTGATCTTGTCAGAGGTTTTGGGCGCTTCTGATAGACTCCGATTTTGGTCTGCCATAGGCTGAACAAACCATACCTACCGTATGCCCAAGCAAATCCACCTGCTCATAGCCATAAAGCACTTTGCCGGCTTTTGCGGTCAAATTGGCCTCTTTCAATCTGTGCAAAAGTTCTCTTAACTTTGCTACATGCTCATCCCATGTACTGGTAAGATCAAAATATCATCTATGTAGTTTTCTACACTTTCTAAACCACACAGAAGTTGTCTCGTAATTCTAGAAAATGTTGCTGTGCATTAACTAAACCAAGGCATGTACAAAATTGGTAAGCCCTATCATGAGGAATGAATGCAGTAAGGGTTTGCTGACCATAAAGTGGGACCTTGCCATAGCCCTTACTCAAGTCTAACTTGAAAAATAATGTCCTTGGCATAATTTGGCGAAAATGTCCATCTTTAGAGGAATTGGCTCTGCATTCAAAATCGTGACTTTGTTCAATTTACGCATTGTCACATCAGGTTCTATATGTTCCATCACCTTTATGGAGAACTACAAAGGGTGAGCATATTGGCTTTCTGGGGAAAATTTGGGGTTTTCAAATCTACGCCTAAGTCCACCATATCGTACTCTTTCCTACTACTCACGCAGTGGCAATGGGATAGGGTATGGTCTAACTACTGTTGGGGTGTTATCAGTAAGCTTAATCTCATGGTATCCCATTTAGTTCTCCCAGGCTTAATCTGTAGGTAGTTTTGTAGTAGCAAGTACTCTTGACTGGTAACGCTGCTTGGGCTACTTCTGACTGCTTACGTGTACATTTGCTAGATTTTTCTGTGGGAGTGAAGCTTGGTATCTGTAACAAATGCCATTAGTCATTACTTTACCATTACCCACTCTATGTTTTTCCCATCTCTGGTTCCTCTCCAATCACCGCAGTACGGCAACTCAAGCAGTCCTCCGGTACCTCAGCTTCAGCACAGCGGCCGTGTCCTGTCGACGGAAATAGTTTTTTCAACAGGTTAGCAATGAAAAGTTTTTGGTCCTATGAACCAAATCAATTTTGTAATCCATGCTCCTACCTTGGCTTTAAAATTGGGAAAGGACCTTTCCAGCTATGGTGCAGTTTATTGTTGTCCATAGGAAGTCAACACTAAAACTCGTCACCCACAGAGAACTTTCTTGGCCTATACGCTTGATATACTAGGACTTTACCTGACTTGCGATTTTCTTTCAATCCTGTTGAGCTTAACTCAGCTAGGCTTTTGAGTCTCCTGTAATCCAAAACTATTGATAAGTTGTCTTTGTCTCTGGTTGCATCTATGTCCACCCGTCCCAACTCCTTTAAATAGTTTACGGACCCCTTACGGTGTCGTCCATACAGAAGCTCAAAGGGAGAAAACCCTGTGCTCTCTTGAGGAGCTTCCCTGTAGCAAACAACACAGGGGTTAACAGATCTGTCCCATCTCGAGCTTCTCATCACACATCCTTCTCAGCATCTGCTTCAGAGTGCCGTTCACTTTTTAAGATCCCGTTCATGCTGGGTGGTAAGGGTTGTCGTCATTTTGCTAAATAGAAGTAAAAGTACTAACTTTTCTGCATAAAGCGAAGTGAACTGAGTGCCTTGGTCGGTCAATACTTCTATGGTGAACCCAACTCCGGTGAACACATTCACTAGGCTCAGCTACACGTTCGACTCAATGCTGTGCACAGGAACAGCCTCTGGGAAGCTGGTGGTATAATCTCAATGGTTAGAATGTAGCGATTACCCCTATCATTTACACGGAACATTGTTCCAACAATATCAATGGCAACACGCTGAAAAGAACATCTATGATTGGTAAACTACATAGCGGCACTTTGTATTTTGAATTGGTAAGGAGGCTATTACACATTAAGGTCCATGTGAACTTAACCCCCCTGAATATTTTTTTTATGTATTCAATGTAATCGTTTTTTTAGGCTGGAATAATTAATTAAAATGTTATAGAAGAGTAAGCTTGGTAATAGTGTAACACAGGTCGGCCCTTCGCTTTTGCCCAGGTATGTAAAGTTCCAGCCTCCAGACCACTGGACTCTCAGAGCAGCAACATACTCTCAATAAATCTCTAGACAACCAGTTATATGCGTCAGCATCAATTTATTCTGTGGTTAGTGGAAGGTGACGGAGCACGCACGGTGGTTCTGCCCCACCGACGAGTTCATTATCTACCACCGATCCACAAAATTAGGCACCGGCCATTCTTGAGAAGGATGTCATCCTAAAGTGGAATTGAGAGTCATCCTGATATGAATATGTCTGAGATATCTAGTGATTACCCCCCTAGCGCGCTACAGATTAGGACGCCTGAAAGACGTAAACGGCAACACCAAAAGTTGTAGTTTTGGGAGTTTTCAATGGGCATGCAGTGCACTGGGACACAAACACGCATGCCACAAGTAGGCTTTCCCGCTCATTTCAGTCGGAAAACCTCTTTGTGCAAAATCACCAACACGGTGTGTTCTACCACACAGTCACCATTGAAAATCCAAAACTGCAACTTTTGGTCCGGGGTTACGTCTTCCAGGCATTCTGTAAAGCATTCTTTCACAGCAGTCTTGCCCACGCTTTTTTACAAGTGAGATGTCAAATGAAAGATCAAGAATCTAGGCAACAAAATGTATATTTCGAAAACTTTCAACATTATAGGACTGGACCCACAATACTGATCGAAAAAAAATGCCGAGATACTTTTGTGCCAACTGTATATAAGACGTGGGTGAAAGGAATCAATCGACCCCTTAGAGCCAGAAGTGGCTATGTCCATTTTGGAATTTGTTCGACCATCCATGGGACCAACGAGTGTGAGGCCTATCAACTTTCAAAAACAAAGTATAAAGAAACATGAACCAGGAAAGATACTAATTATTCCGATTTTCAAATACTGCTTCTACTTGATTTTCTTATTTTTAGCTATAATCAAACTTAAAACTCATCTATCTCAAAATGTTGATTTAGCAGTTAATGCTCTAAGGGGACGCAATCTGGTCTCTACGGAATAAAGTCCATAAAACCCCATCATGTTCCATGGTGTAGGCCTACATACCTCTATGATTATTCGTTAAAGTGCCACGTTCGCAGTAACCATTGATTAATTTCGTGTTTTTAATTTACAAAAAAGCTATTGAGCATTTAATGACCGAAAAAATAGTGCCAACAATTAGCTTTACATATACAGACATACTGGGCCAATTCGAATAAGCCAATCTTAAGTGTTTTCAAATATTCTGATCAATCAAACTTTACAGTATGTGATTATGGTGAACTAGCGTGGCATATGTGAAGTAATTTGAGCCTGTATACAGGGCACTGAGGTCGGTCCTGTCCTGTAGCACAGTAGAAAGTTTGTATTTGCTTTAATGAGAAAATACTATGAATATAGATGGGATTTCAGCGCCTCTTGTAGTGTAGCCTTCCGAGGTGTCATGACAGATATGTGGGGAGTCTTATGGTCATTGTCTATTGGGTTATCCATGGGTATTGTATTGATCATGTATTTCAGCATTATCATGCCTATACCCACTAGTCTCTCACGGTTTATCCATATCGTTCACGTGGAGCTAAAATTACTGAAATCGGGAGACTCTCAGAATTTCTACAGCAGCTTTTTTTTCTATTATCTGGACCCTTTCTTTGGGGTCAAAAGATTGTTCGGAATATTCGTGGTGGACGATCGTAACGCTAATAATCACCTTCAAGCAATTCTGGGTGATGCTTAACTTTAACAAGCCTTTACGATCAAATGCAATGGAATGTATAGAAGACTCTTTTCGTGAAGACCCCGATGCCTGCTTGGCACTGTTCATGATGGTGTATGATCTCACAATGGTAAATTATATGTTTCGCTTTTGAAGTCATCTCTCGATGTCGTCATCGTCGTGTCTTCTTCCTCCTCCTCTTCAATTCTTCACTTCTAGTCCACTAAGCCAATGTATACGGTTTCGTAATGCTATAAAGGCAATCTAACGTGGCGTTCTGGCACGTATTATTGTATTTACCTGTTGGCTTTTATACCTTTGCAGCCTTTTCCAATACTTTCTGACTCCAAGAAGACAATGGGCATTATCGTCGATATAAACCCAAAGAACCAATTAAAGAACCGGTCAAAACTAGGGTCAGCTATAGAAGACACCTGGAAAGGGGAGAGTTTAAAATAAAATAGTGCGTCTTGTTATGCACTAAGCGTTCTTTTAGTCGATTTTCGATTCTTATAATATTTAGCTACAACACGGCAAAACAGATGTGTTATTTGACCTGTGCAGCAGGCTATTAACGTTTTACATCACGTTTTAGGAGAGACATCGAATCCCACCGTGTACATGATTTCAACCGGAAAATCTAAAGTTATAGGAGAAAGGGATGGAAAACACTTTGTTTGGATTTTATTGTCCATACACTACGACGTACTTCAATAGTCTAATAAAGATCATTACACCCGTTCACCTAACCCACATCTGGATAGAGGCCCATTTATATTGATGTATCATGTACCCTTCACAACCAATGTTGTCAAATTACTTGTGGTTTTCTATTGACTTTTAAGCCATCTGTGGTGATACAATATGGGTAGACGGTTCCTCATAAAACCCTTCCCACATATTCAAAAGGTGTATTGCCATTGATTTCGTCAATCACTACTGCATAACATCACTCAGCGCATGACTGAATCAATTGTATATAATACCTCATTTGCATTCTTGGGACTTCAGCTGCGTCCACACGTGTAGTTATTACCGGTATTAACTATGTCCGATGGAATTTTAAAAAAAAGTCCGCTAATCCCCCTCACGCCTATTGTACCCTATTGTAATCGTCTCCACATGCGGTCGGACATAAGTCACTTATTCCCGGACCTAAATTGGTCGGTTTTAGTGTCGGATATAAATTTGCAGTGTGAACGCGCATCGGGTTTAACTCTATCGGACCTAACTGGGCTTATTTATTTATTTATTTATTTAATCTTTCTTTATCCAGGGTAACTTCTTCAGTATCTAGTACTGATCTCCAAGAAGGCCCTGCACAAACATTTACAATACATGTACATTTAAAATAATAAAAACAAAATAGCAAATTATAAAACTATGTACAAACAGACAGCATAGAGGTGTAAGTTATTACACCTCTCACTACCCACTCGTATGCTTACACCCACGCTTTGTTCACATAATGAACACATGCACACACGCACAAACACACATACACATGACACACACACACACACAATGTAAACATATACCATACACACACCTGCACATACACCACAGACACACAAGTAAATCCACATACATGCACATGTACATGTATAATACATGAACTTGCAATGTAAACTTGCATTTCTAATAAAATACATGTAAAATGAATTGACAAGCATGAAGTGTATAATATAACTTAAAGAATGGCATTTTTAAACATGTTTAAATTCACGCATTCATGATTCTGATGAGTTTCAAGTTTGTTTCATGCCTTAACTCCTCTATAATAGATGGAATGCTTACCTTGAGTATTGTTACAAAGAGGGACAACAAGAGTTTTGGAACTTTGGCTACGAGTGCATTAATTATGCATATGCTCAACAAAAGAAAACTTGGAACTCAAATAAGGTGGGCAGAACCCTTGAGACATTTAAAGACAAGAATAACAAGATGTTTTTTCCACCTTTGATCAAGTTTACACCAATTTAGGGAATGCATTAGGTCAGCAACAGGAGTTCTGATATCAACACTAAGTAATATTCTAGCAAGTCTATTATGAAGTATTTGAAGAGAATGAGATAAATTAGCATTACAGTTTGACCATACAGCACTACAATAATCAAAGTGTGGAATTACAAGTGCATCGGCAAGCATATTCAAGCTTTTTTGGGGCAGATAATACTTAACTCTACGAATAATGCCAATGTATTTGGAAACCTTATTTGTTATAAAAGTCACATGATCATTCCATCTTAATTGTTGGTCGAAAACAACACCCAAATACTTAAATGAACTGACCTTATCTATAACATTATATGCATATGAAAGAGAGATATCATCAAATTTGCTCAGAATATGATTTGACCCAAAAATCATAAATTTATTTTTTTTAATATTGAGAGTAAGGTTGTTTTCACGAAACCATTTCCTAATATCTCTCATATTTTTGTTTAAATCACGCTGAGGAATAAGTGGGTCTGATGAAGTGCATAAAAGTGTGGTATCATCTGCATACATTACACATGTACAGGATACATTATTGGGTAATGAGTTGACGTATATTATAAACAACAAAGACCCTAAAATTGACCCTTGAGGAATGCCAATATTGATGCACTTTAAGTCAGACAAAGACATTAACTCTTTGTGCCCTGTTACTTAAATATGATGCAAACTAATTCAATGTGTGATTTCAAATGCTTTTACTTAAATCTAGAAAAATTGCAGCAGTTGCTTTGCAATCTTTCATGTTTTGGAGAATATAATTTGACACATCAAGAAGAGTAGAATTAGTTGAATGGTTACGTCTAAAACCAGACTGAGATTATACAGCTGATCATGTACAGTTCTTTCAATTATCTTAGAGATTATATTTCAAACAGATATTGGCCTTTAGTTACCAACATCAGATTTACAACCATCCTTAAAAATAGGGGTAACTTTGGCAAGTTTCCACTCTGAAGGAAATGTGGAAGTAAGTAAAGACAGATTACATATATAAGCAAGTGAGTGACAAATTAAGTCCGATTTAATGCCGAAGAAGAGCAGGGTTAAGTCCGGTCATAAAGTTATGACCGATACTAGTAAAGTAAGTGTAGAAATTCTATCGGAACCAAGGGTGGCATTTTCGTCTTTTCTGAAGTAAATCACGGAAAGCAGTGGTGTTACTCGAGGTGGGCGAAGTTGGCGACTCAGGCACCCTTGGGAAAAATGGGGAGAAATTTTGAAGGCAAGGGAGAAAAAAGGGGGCAAGGAAAAGGGAGGAAAGAGTAAAGAGAAGAGGAGAGCCATGGAGAAGCCGGTGTTTTGATGTTATGATTTACAGCATGCAGAGGCTGACACCGTCTCATTTTTGCGACTCAAAGAAATAAGTCAGCCGGCGAGCGAAGCGAGTACATTAAACGTTTCCAAAATCCTACATTATTGTTTCCAAAATCCTGGATACGCCACTGATTCGGGGGGGGGAATTAATCTTTGCCCGTCCACTGCAAGGGAGAAATCTTCAGGTCCTTGCCCACAGTTGACTAGAAGTCTAGTTGCGCGTTACGCCCCTGATGGAAAGCCAGCTCAGCATTATGCATTATGCATGTTTTGAATGTACAACCAAAACAGACTTCTTCTTACCTCGTCCTCTTCTAGCAAGGTTAAGCCTGATCGGTTTAGGGTTAGCATCAAGGTGGAGATTTAATTTAATTTTTGTGTTGAAATAACTTTAAGGACTATCCCTAATATTTCAAGTTACTTTGACCATGGTTTAAAAAAGTTACAAGGGGTGGAGACCTTTGGATCAGGCCATCTTGTAACGGAGGTGTTAAAAACAACATCACAGACTGACTTTTCTTTGTGATCTTTAAGTTTTTTTTTGTTTTTTTTTTTACTTTGAAACTGCTTAGGTTTTGTTTAATATTATAGCTTAAACATTATTCTAAGGAAACCCTAAAAATATTAGAAAACATTTCTTCAGAAATAGTTCTGTCACACGGTTGTTAGCATTTTGATGCACAATTGTCCATACGTGATGACAAAAAGAATGTACAAAGTGGTTTTATTCTTTAGCAGTCAGAAATTAGAAAAAAAAAACACGCTGAGCTATCTCACTTTATATTGACCTGCACTACGTGTGAATGCAAGTTTAAACTTAAATCAATTAAATATATCTTCACCAAAATTGAAATTGAAAATCATGACGGACGGACACTTTTTCATAACGGACAAACATTGCATTACTTTTGTATTGGTTGTCACAGAAAGTGTAATTTTCATCAAAACGAATTGATTTTGCCATTAATTACCATTTAAATGGTCATTGTGAGAGTTTTTTCAATGGTGTTTAGGTTCCTGTGCATGAATAAAACAGATTTCGATAAGTAACGATATTTTCACATGTTTCTTTCAATTTTAATCATTATTTTAACCTTCGTTGGGTGAAAGTTTATAACTCCGATGCCAGTTGCCATGAACCACTTACGGTCAGCTAGTACTGGTAATAAGCTTATCGGACTTAAAGTTATGTCGGATCTAAGCGCTAATACAGTTAAATGCGCGTCCACACTACCAAATTTTAAGTCCGATACTAATACCGACAGAATTTATATCCGATCAGTGCGCGTTCACATGGCCACTTTAAGTCCGACGCTAATACCGACCAGCGTTAGAACCGGTAATAAGTGACTTAAGTCCGACCGTGTGGACACGACTTTCTATACGAAACGGTTATCAAAATCTGCCTATTTAATTCCTTAGCATGTGATGACTTCAGTTGAGAGTCGGCAGAAAAGATGCGTCGGGAATTGTTTTTTTCACAATATACATCTCACATGGTGAAATATTGTCATTTAATGTTTGATTGTTCATATATAAAATGTTTCTTGGTCTGAAAGCTCTATCAAAAACAAATTGAAGATCCGTAAGGGACCAAATCAATACTCAACCGGCTGGCGTTTTCCGGTTCTGACCGGTTCCTGGCGGTTCATTTAAATCGCTCAATCATCTGAATCCTGCAATCCGATTAAGTAATTCAGCAAACTCAATGCATTAATTGAACTGCGCGGAACAGGGCAGAACCGGAAAACGCCCACCAGTTATGTATTGAATTCGTCCCTAAGTAAAAACATCGGGCCGTATCATAGCAACATAACGATATTATTGGCATTTATTTATTTATTTAGGTCCAAAACCTCAATTCCGTGACTATTCTCTGCATGGCTAGAAGGTTTGATGATTGATTTGGCTTCTATGGACCTATTAGCCCACATGTCCCTCGCAAAAATCCCGGCATTTTTCGTTAGAGGCTAAAATTAAAAATGGCCGCGAAAGCACATTATCATCTACAGAGACACTTTTTTTCGGGGAGTCGAGCGCAAGGATTTCGATTCTGACATAAATTGACATTACGGTTTCATTCTTACCCAAAAATCCAAAATGGCCGTCGACGCCATCTTGAAAAATGTAGTCTTGGACTAAAGCATCTTAAATCGTTTAAAAAGAAACTTTTTCGGATAAGTCGACCACAACGATTTCAAATTTGACATTCCTTTTACATTACAACGTCATCCTTGCCCCAAAAGCCAAGATGGCCGCCCTCTTAGATTAAGCCGATTTTACCCCTCGTCTTAAGGGGAACATGTGGTGCAGTTTGATCAGGGTACGAGTCCCGCTGTCGCCAATGTGTTGTGTACTTGTGCAAGGCCCTTTACCTTGCTTGCCTCTCTCCACCCAGGAGTATAAATGGGTACCGACATAATGCTGTGTGGGAGGAGTGGCGACCCCCCCCCCCCCCCCAACGCAACATTATATGACGGAGTCTGGCCCAAACGCCAGAGACAGAGAGATGGGTACTCTGACTGTGGGCGCACCATTTACTTTTTATAGCTCTTAAACTCTATGTTTATATAAAATTAGTCAATTGCCATCATTTAGAGCTGAAAACCTTTTAAGCGCAAAATTGGATGTTTCGCCTATTTTCTGTGGAAAATGCCAATTCTTTGCTGATTCGTGGACTTTATGACGTCATTATGACGCCATACTATGTATGTTGGTACTTTTTTTGATATCATCAGAAAGAGGATGACCATTATTCGTGACACAATGATCACGATCATTTATTTTTAATAATAACTTTTGACAAATTTATGTAACAAACCCCTGCTTACCTGTAATATATCCACCTGCAAGGCATCCCAGACCAACCGTCACGTGCAGCCACGCAATTGCACTCACCATGTCATTTTCTGGAATAATAGCATTTGCAGCAATGTAAACTTGCGTCCCTACTATTCCTGAGCCAGCACCGAGTACAAAACCTATCATAGACAGTGCCAAAAAGGACGTTGCAAAATACAACCCTGCATATGCCAAAGGAATAAGTATACATCCGAGAAACAGAAGCGGTCTGCAAGAAAAGTGATGCCGAAGAAGTACCAGGACCAACCTAATAACCAAAACTCCTAAGCCAATCGATGCAGCCGTAATAGTTGCTTCGTATGGCGATAGTCCTTTACTTTGAGCGATGGACACGACATAAACAATCCAACCGTTGTTAGCATAGCCGACAATTATAAAAATAACAAAAAGAAGAACATGGGAGACACTTTTTACTAAAGAGATATTGAAAATGTCTTTGAAGTATGTGTGAGCAGACTCTCCTGTAGCACCTTCGTGGTCTTCTTCAGCGGTTGGTGCCCTAAGATATTTATAAGGTGATTCATTATTGATCTGTTTCACAGGTCTAAGTAGCGCACTCGCCACCACAACATGGAGATTCAGTCCAGCCAGCAATAACATGGCACCTCTCCATCCATAGATGTCGAGAAAAAGTTGAGTGATCGGGGCAAAAGACATGATTCCAAGAGGAAATGCTGTAGTGGTGATGTACACAGCGACACTGTAGTTCTTTGTAAAATAACAAGAAAGTAATCCAAATGATAGAGTTTCTCCCATACACTGAAATCCTGCATAACAAAAAAATATACAAAATGAAAATTCAATTTGAAAAAAAAACAAATAAAATAAATAAATAAAACAGATCAATCACCGTTCAACTTCTATGACATGTAATGATGCGTGATACATCTAGATTTTCTGTTAATTTCGTGTGGACATCATCTTATAGTTTGTAGCTACGTTGATTTCAGTGAATTAATTGATATTTGTGATTACAATTTATTCAGAAACAGTCTGTTCATTGAACAAGGCTCAATGCATCATGTATAATGCTGAACAAATCTGAAGCATTATCATTCACTAAAAAATATATGAATTGCTCAGAACACGTTTGGTGAGATTGGTGTCATTTGGAGGGTAATAGTGGAGCGTTTTGAACTGCAAAATTGTCGGCAACCGCTCAAACAAAACGCAACCACCTCTTCTCACACAGGGTTAGACACCGGACATTTGTTTCATAGCCGCCATATTGGATTTTTAACTAAAAGGTTTTTTTTTTAAAGCAAGGCGACAATTTTGTCTTCAATTTTTTTAGTCTATTAGTATTGTAAATACCATTTATCTTCATATAAGATGTTAATTGCATGGCTTCAACATAGTTATCTTTTTCTGACCATCTTGTATTACCAATATACAGCATACTTCATCGCCGCCATATTGGATTTTTCAGCTGAATTTCAGTCAATTCCCTAGTTTTGCTGCATTTTAAACCAAGGCACAATTTTGTCTTCAATTTTTGAAGTTTCTAAGCAATTATTATACAATTATCTCTGATATAAGACATGTTAACTACATGGCTTCGACTTAATTTTCTTTTTCTGTCGATACTGATACAAATGGGTGACCCGTCTAGTGTATCACCAACAGCTGTGGCTCATGATTTTACAGGAGAAGCCTTTTTTGTTTCATTCTTCTGTGACTTTTCAAATAAAAAATAATTCTTGCACACGATCAATATATATATATATATATATATATATATATATATATATATATATATATATATATATATATATATATATATATATATATATATATATATATATATATATATATATATATATATATATATATATATATATATATATATATATATATATATATATATATATATTTAAATATCTTATAAATATTTCATTTCCCACTTAAGTCGACTAATTAAGAATTGGCTAATTAAAATGGCGTAACTGCACACATGATTTCCCGTGTCGTGCAACAAAGTCGTATCTACCAGTTACGACTTTGTTGCACAACACGGGAAATTCAATTTTGAGTGCAACAAAGTCGTATCTACACATAATTAGGCCTAATTAGCCTAATAACTCTTCAATAAATTGAGCTTTATACTTGAAATATATGTTAAATTATGCGTATTCATTTACTTTTGTAAATTAATTAAGTACTGGCGTAACTTATTGAGTGGAAGAAGTTCGTAACTACATTTTTGATATGTTTTTTAAGGTTTTTTTGTGCCGAAATTAGCATAAATTTGGTAAAAAAATGAAATTGCTCTTTTCACAAAATATTTTGGGAGATGTTTTACTTAAACGCCTTTTTAAAAACCATCGCTTAACAAGAAATAAAATGTCGTATCTACATATAGTTTTCCCGTGTCGTGCAACAAAGTCGTATCTACCAGTTACGACTTTGTTGCACTCAACAGAAATTCAATTTTGATTGCAACAAAGTCGTATCTACACCTAAATAGGCCTATTTAGCTTAATAAATTGAGACTGTCACCTGAAATGTATATCAAATTAAGGGTTATGAACTACTTTTTCATATTATATAAATAACTCAATTTCGCCAAAAATGTCAGTTACGACTTTGTTGCACTCACATGACGAATTATAAATATTTTTAAATGAAAGTTTTCGTTCAAAAAATGGTGGCAGGGGTGTTTTGGGGGTTGAAAAAAAATCACATTTTGGGCGGACGAAACATTAAAGAAAATCAAGATTTATTAACTTCTTCGAAAAACAGTTTTTATTCATTATATAATACTATATATCTCTACCATTTATGTTAGTGAGCTCTCGAATTTGAATACGGATGGTTCTGCGACAGTGAAATTGACGCGTTTATGTTATCTACGCTTGCGTCCAGGTCTGAGCAAGCACAGATTACTCAAGTCGCCAATTTGACACAGTCGCAGAAACCGATCGTCGTCCAAATCGAAACGTTCGGCTTTATAAATATATATAAAGGTTATACAATAATAAAGTTTGTAGAATTTTAGCCATTGTAATATGTAATAAAAACATGTAAGAATAATAATAATAATGGAAGAATTTTATAGCGCACAAATCAGCCAAAACGATGGCGCTCATGGCGCAATACACAAAGAGAACCAAAAAGGAAGGAAAGTTGGTTTCCTAACTGGTTTTATTAGACAAGCAATGGATATCCTAGTGCCACTCATCTGGACATGGACATCCAACTGAAACTCTATCTGGATGTCCTACATGTCTGGCTCCCCATGTTTGGAACCGTTGTTTGGCGCCTTCAGTTGGACTATTTGGATTAGGCTGCCATTTCAGCCTGTGGTCCACCATGAACCCTACCTCATCATTTTCTGTTGATGGTACCCCTCTACCTCCACCATCAACTTTTTAATGTGATAGATATAGCAATCACTACTACATCACTTTTCTAGCTGTCCCCCTGTGTTGTGAATTATGGCTCTGCCTATACTATTTTCCTCTCCATTATCAGTACGGGTGTGGTTCACCTTCACCCTCCCCAGTTACTTTATACCAAGTTGGGCCCAGCCTAACCGTTATTACTTGGTCCGGCCTCAACTCCCATAACTTTCGGTTGTAGTTTAGCCTTTTGCTTACACCATCACTTTGGTTTATGGGTTGCCCATTATGCTGTACCTCCGTGTTGTATGGTTACACCTCCATGCCTACACCAACCTTATGTTTTTATGTTACGTTGACCAACACCATCACCTTATTATTTATATGCAAAGCCTTCCTACACTATCACTTTGCCAAATAGGTCAGCTTCACTAGCCATTACCTCTGTTGTTACAGCTCCACCATTGCTAGCCCTCTTATATTACTTATTCTATGTGAATAGGGCTATGTCAGATATCAGAGCTAGGTTTACAAATGGAATTTTAAGGTTTGGTAATTATGGTACGGCTCTGCCTACACCATCAACCGTCATCTAATTTTGGATCTTCCCTTTAATGTGTTAGTCTATGTAGACATAGGTTTCCGTGTGGTAGAGTCCTGCCTATAACATCACATGGTCAATCTGTTGTGATGAGTTTGGCAATGCCAATGCCACTTTTACGGCCTGCCTATTGAGCTCCCACCTACACCATGTTTTTAAAACCAAGTTGGGATATTGGCCTATTATGTGTCGGTGTACTACACTTTTACAATGGTTTCCTTATGCAATTTGGCCTACTCGATTGGCTCATTAGCTGCTTAGTGATGGCTCTTCATATGTCATCTCCTGCTTTTACGTGTTAAGATCGTCCTCT
The DNA here is from genome assembly GCA_023653785.1 of Ophioderma brevispina. Taxonomy (NCBI): domain Eukaryota; kingdom Metazoa; phylum Echinodermata; class Ophiuroidea; order Amphilepidida; family Ophiodermatidae; genus Ophioderma; species Ophioderma brevispina. The sequence continues at coordinate 22,776 of JAMKCH010002956.1, read as the reverse complement.
CCCTTTTATTTGTACTATATGAGTACGGCTACGCGGACCTACACCATCGTTTTGTACATTTTTATGTGAGTACCGTCGTTGTACCAATGTTCTACCTAGCTATGGTATGGCTCTTGCCTATGTATTTTTGTTTTCTTGCCTACACAATCTGAGTTACAGATTTCATTCACATAGATATGCTGTACGGTATGCCTCTGCCTACACCATATTTATTCTTCTCACTTTACTGTCCAAGTCAGATATACCCTCATGATATATATTTGTCATAGAATTAGGTTCTACCTATCATGATGTACTTTTAAACGTATGTTAACTTTTTGCTGGCATATGTAGGGCTCAGCCTCTTTACGCCATGTCTAGGATTAGCCAATCATTTTCCGGAACGGGAATTTTGGTGTATTCTTCTATGTATGTATGCTTTGTACGGCTCCTCTACACCAGTCTTTGTATCCGAGAAGTTGGATCTTGTCCCTCATGTATATTTGACCTACGGCTAGGTCCACTTGCACCCTAATCTTGGTATTCATATTCGAGTGTGCTATAGTAACACGCATGCCTTGCGTCTTTACAGCTCCACCGGGTCACTGTCCTTTTTGTACGAGTGGAATTTCACTAATACAACCAAATGAGGCAACCAGGATATCTGGTGTGTAACCTGGATGGAGCTATTCCCCATTATGAGCATGGTCTACTAAGGGCCATTCGTCATCAGTAAACAGGGTTGGTCATAGAATTCTGGATAGAGTCAATCATCCAGAGGCCCCATCCTGTTTTGTCTCTTAACTCGGTAAACATTCCTCATATCAGGTCTATTACAATCTATATTGCTACCCCACTAGCCAATGTATATAGCTTGCATCCTGCAGGTCACTTCCACTCTAGCTCCCCACATAATCCCTACACCATCATAAGTACAAGCTCATAACAATGACCCAAGCCGCGAATAACTGCTAAACACCAGGTGGTTATTGGCAAAGTTATCTGGTGACCGTTTTGATAACAGATGATGATTTCAAGATTGAATTACTTAGACAGCTGATGCGTTCCCATTACCAGCGGATATACCATCAAGATAGCCAGCAATTGCTTCTCCCTATAACTAGCTGCTCCATACACTTAACTATTGATATGTCACTTACAAGGACCCACGTTTGTGTCATCGCAAAGAAGTCATAGAGGGTTAGCTGTACATCTAGGCATAACATAAATGCCAGCTGTTTCCACATACGTCACACATTTCTCATGCCACTTGCGGATGTTTATGGTCCTTCAGGATAGTCCCCACCGTACCCTTCAGAGTGGGATCAGGTCCATAGAGGTCCTTATAGGGTATGGCCCAGAATGGTTAGAATTATGAAGTTGCTGGTGTATTTGAATGTGTTGATCTTTTTCGGGACACGTGGATGCAGGGAGGGTCCGTGGTTAGTGTGACCTTGTCATCTTTTGTACCACGAAGCCGATGGCACAGGCGTCCGTGAATGCCTGACTTTCTCTAAAACAACAGACTTATTCTTTCTTGATATATTGGAAAGTGATAATATTGCAAAACATCAATGTAATTTTATAAATTAAATATTTGCTTTTTTTTTGTCTGATCTTGAACAGCATTGCATCCATTAATCTGTTTTTCCCCCCCCCCCCCCCCCCCCCCAATTCAGACCATATTTTCTAGCACCTAATTCAGTGGACTCATCGGTGTTGGTACGAGTACAGCTAAGAAACACTTTTCCACCTTCGGAAACTGGTAGGTATTGGCCACTAGGTGAAGTTTTCTTTTAACTGGCATGTGATATAGTTCTCTCCGCTTCAGAGGGGCAAGATTTTGCCGACCGTCATTTCCTGTCACTTTAGCACATGTATATGCTTTCATTCAAGCATAATTGCACAAGCCCCAATGCCCAAAATTATGCTAGGATTATCTCCAGTGATTAAGTTGTTAAGATCAGAGCTATGGATCCATTCTTAAACAACTCTGGTACCTTTTGACCACACTCTGGTCCGGTACCAATGGCCACTCCAATCTTTTTGCTGATGCTCGGCATTTTGCCACTGCCGATTTTTCCGACATGCTTTGTCTGTGATGTGGTGCATACTTGATTTCTCTGTTGGTTTCACCATGATGAAGCTTCTTTCACAACCCTGGCAAGGCACTAATTGAATTGATTACTTGGTTACAGAATCAAGACAAGACAGGCCTAGTGTAGGTCATGGCGATAACTTCCTAGCTTGACAGATACACAGGGCATGTTTTGGATTTGTATTGTACAATTTACCCTGGATCTTACCCAAGCTGAATATATTTCATACATTGTCACAGGCTATGGTTGTAGAATCGAATTTTACTGGTTCATAATGTAGGGCTTCTTGCTCCCACTATTTTTTGTTTATATGCCTACCGATTTGAGGGTACTGTTGTCATTGAAGTCATTTATTATATTACAACTATACTTCTTCCTGCATCTCAGGGATTTCATTGCATTAATCATTTTAACCAATACCTTTAAAACTCATTCTTTGGGCATTTGGCGAGCGGGGTCAGCTGCTAGGTGCCTTCTCTTAGAACCCTTCTCGCTTCCCCGTGGTTGGTTTGGAAAGTATTTTCGATCCGCTCAATCTGCCATTGTTGCATCAGATTCCAAACGGGTTGAGGCAGTTGCTTTCCCCGTTCGGGCAAATTGGTTCTCTTATTCGTCTGCACTTGGTGCTGGAGAGATTTGGGGGTTGGTTTGGGGGTTGGTTATACGTATTCCCTCTTCATGTCCGATACGCGCCCACATGGCCACAGAAAAATAAGGGAACAGTTGGTGTTTCAGGTTTCTAACTGGTGCCTCAGTGTGTGTGGGAACAAGCAATGGATCTTTATCCGTGCACCAAGTCTTGGACCACCCCTGTGGAAATCAACTCCGTGTGTACTCTATCATCCAAGCCCGCCCCACCTTTCCCTGTCTTGATATTGTGGACAACGCGCTCTGGCTCACATCCCACTCTCCTTGTGTTGGGCAATTTCTCTTCGCGGCTCAGAAGCGCGCGCCCCTCATGTTTGGGCCTCCTCTATTATGGATTAGGCCACTGACAGTTATCTCAGCCTGTGGTTACCATAGCTGCAAATGCTTCCCAAACACCATAAATCCTGGTTGCAAAGATTTTCTTAATTTCTTCTCTCCTTTGGGAAAGGCATGCTTAGGGGGCTGAGCGGGAGTCAGCCCTAGGTGCCTTCTCTTAGACACCTTCTCGCTTATTCACACTCTGGTCTTTTGGTTTGGAAGTCATTCTGCTCCGCTTCATTTGCCCATTGGCTGCATCCGATGCCAACCAGGGTGAGGGACAGTGCTTTCCCCGTTCGGGCACATTGGTCTCTTTCTCGCTCGGAACTTGGTGCTGGCAGGATGATTTCGGGTTATACGTATTCGCGTCTTCATTCACGATAGGACAATGCGCACGACAATACTTATGCATCAATGATGAACAAATGTTTAAACCACATAATTTAAATAACAGACCGACCTATGGTTACCGAAAGTGATGAAATAAGGTGAGTTTTTAGTGCTTTCTTGAATTGAATTGAGAAGAAGATGATGATTTACATAAAGCCTGATGGCAGTTTGTTACCATAGACGTTGGAGAGATTGCATCGTGAAAAAGGCTCTTCACCACACGATCGCTTGGACTAGGTTTCTAGAGACGATGCATTGCTATTTGAACGGAGTAGCGTGGGTGGGGGATATATGTTCAAGTAAAATTGTTTATATATGTTGGCTGGCCACTGCCCTTTAGAGCCTTATACAAAAAGAGCATTAAGTTTGTACAGGAAATCCGTACCTGACCGGTAGCAGTTGTAACTCTTTGTAATATGGGGGGGGTAATGTGCTGAGAACTTTTTGGAACGTTTAATACCCAAGGACACAATATTCTGTCGTTCAATTTGAAAGTGCATAAGCCAAGTATTATACAATTATCTCTGATATAGACATGCTTAACATAACATGGCTTAGCACTCTATAATTATATCCTTTTCTGTCGATCTGAACAAATGGTGAACGTCTATGCATAAACCAACCAGCTGCAATGCTCATTTAGATTTTTACAAGATGAAGAGAGAGGAAGAAGGCTTTTATGTTTCTATTCTTCTGGGACTTTTCAAATAAAAAAATACTTCTGAACACACGATCGACTAATTAAGATATTGGCATCTAGTAAAATAGGACGAACTGCACACATGCATTCCGTGTCGTGCCAACAAAGTCGCTATCTACAGTTGTTACGACTTTGTTGCACAACAAACGGGAAATTCAATTTGATGTGCAACAAAGTGGTAATCCTACACATAATAGGCCTAATTAGCCTAATAACTACTTCAATAATTGAAGCTTCATTACTTGAAAATAATGTCTAAAATTATGCGATGATATCTTTTTATTTACTTTTGTAAATTAATTAAGTTACTGAGCGTTAATATTGTAGTAGAAAAAGAATTCGACTAAACTACATTACATTTTGTGATATGTTTTTAAGGTTTTTTTGTGCCGCAAATCTAAGCATAATTTGCGTAAAAATATGAACTTAGCTCTTTTCACAAAATCATTTTAGCGCCCGGAGATGTTTTACTTAAACGCCTTTTAACAACCATCGTCCCTTAACAAGAAATAAAAAGTCGTATCTACATACTAGTTTTCCCGGGTCGTGCCAACAAAGTCGTATCCCACCAGTTTTACGACTTTCTGAGACTACTACGAAATCAATTTTGATTGCAACAAGTCGATATCTACACCTAAATCGCCTGGCCTAGTTTTAGCTTAATAAATTGCCGACTGTCACCATGAAATGTATATCAAATTAGGCGTTATGAACAATACTTTTCATGATATAAATAACTCAAATTCGCCAAAATGTCCAGTTACGACTTGTTGCACTCACATTGACGATTTTGAAATATTTTAAATGAAAGTTTTCGTTCAAAAATGGGTGGGTCAGGCGGTATTGTTTTGGAGCGCGCCCTTTGTTGAAAAAAATCACATTTTGGGAGACGAAACATTAAGAAATCAGATCATTAACTTCTTAGCCAAACAGTTCTTATCAGTATTATAATACTATATTATCTCACACATTCTGCATTAGTGAGCTCTCGAATTGACGACGGATGGTTCTGCGACAGTGAAATTGACGCGTTATGTTATTACGCTTGCGTCCAGTCATAGAAAGCAAGACGAAATTACTCAAGCTCGCAATTTGACCTGGCGCAGAACCGCTCGCGTCCAAATCGAAAGTTCGGCTATTATAACTTTATATAAAGTATATACAATATAGTAAAATGTTTTTTGTATAGAATTTTGCCATGTAATAATGTAATTAAATGTAATAATAATAATAATATGGCAGATTTATATAGCGCACAAATCCGCCAAACGGAGTGGAGCTTCATTGGCGCAAGTTTACACAATAGAGAATTCAAAAGCGTGCGAAATGGTTGAGCGGTTTCCCTATCCTAAGGTTTCTGCGTTGTATTGGTTAACAAGCACATTGGAGACTTCTTCTTTCTAGTCTTATGTGATTCAACCTCCATACTGACAGGCGAATCAAATGAAACTCTTAGTTACTGGATGTCTACTACATGTCTGGCTACCCCATGTTTTTGTCGCACCTGTTGTTTGGCGCTCCTCAGTTGCCCGCGCTATTTGGATTAGCTGCACAGTTTCTCCGCTGGTGCGTACACCTATGACCCATAACGATTTCATCGAATTTCGTGTTGATTATGGTCCCCTCTATTCTCGCTCACCATCACCCATTGTTATATTGTTTTATGTTATTAGGCCACTCACTTATACCATCACCTTTCGAGACCTTGTCCCCTGTGGCCTTGTGAATTATGCTCGAGCCTTGTCCTTTTATTACGAATGGTAGTTACCCTCTCACAAGTTGATCTAGTTAAACGCGGGTTGGTTCACGAACATTTGTAATCCTATTCTCACCCAGTTTACGTTTATATTAAGTAGGGGCCCATGACTAACCTTTTATTGAGTGCTGGTCACGGTGCCTCACCTCCCTCACTTTCTGTTGTCGTTAGCCTTAGACCTACCCCCCCATTTTCCCACTTTGAGTTTATCGGTAGTTTATCGTCACGATTGTTATGCTTTCGACCACTATCGGGTGTAGTGGCGTTGACACTCACCCTGCCCTGTTACTAAGCCGACAAAATTCCTGTTGCTGTGTTTTTTATGGGTACTACTGTTGATACCTAACACTAACGTGTATTATACGTTATTCTTTTATAATGCAAAGCCTTCCCTAACTACCTGTGACACTTTTACTGTGACCATCCAAATTTAGGTCACGAGCCCGTCGCTTTCGACATGTTGATGCCCATTACCTCTTTGTTTTTTGTGGCTGAGATACACGAATCACCATCGCCCACCATTGCTGTAGCTCTACTTATATTACTCTTATTTTATGTGAATAGGGTATTGCTTATGTTCACGATATGCATGTGTAGTTGCTAACGCTGGTACAATCCGCCGAATTTAAGGGTGGTCTGGTTTTCTTAATTAGGTCAGCAGGATCTGCCTACTACACTATGTCAAACGGTCATATCAATTGGGGATGTCGATCCCTATAAGTGTTTAGTCTGAGGGGTAATACATTTATGTTTCCTGGTACAGTTCCTCTGGCCATCAAAATACCACCCTGTTCCATTTCCTTGCGTGTGTATGTTTGCAATTGCCCAATGACCCCCCATCACTTTTAATGCGCTGCCTATGCTAGTCTCTCCACCTACACCATAGTTTAACCAAGTGGGATCTTGAGCCTCATTATTGTGTTCGCCAACGTGTACTACACTTTTTTACAATGGTTCCTTAGTAGCACCGCAATGTGGCCTACTCAGATTGGCTCACTTGATATTGCTGATCGATATGTAGGGGTGTCCTATTGCTCTATTTGGTCGTGGTCACTGACTCTCAGATTTCCGTGTGTAAGGATCGACCTTCCACTCCACCCCATCTTTATGTATCTATATGGTACGGCTACGCCGACCTACACCCATCAGTTTGTACATTTTATGTGTAGTTGTCACGTTGATATCCACGTCTACCTAGCTATTGCGTTATGGCGTATGCCTATGCTATTTTTGTTTTCATTGCCTAGCACACAGCTGATACCGGTTTGGTAGTTTTGGGCTCAGTCTTACCTCACAGTCGATATGCGGTACGTATGCTCTGAACTACACATCATCTCTATGTGACTTGTATACTTTATCGGTCCACAGCACAGATGTCTTTCACGCTAACTGGTTATATTATGATTTTTAGTCAGAGATATCTAAGTTTTTTTATCCTTATGTGTGTCAGGTATGTCAACATTTAGAACTTACTGATTACTTTCTAAGTTTCTTTATGCTGCCCCTCTGTATAGTAGGTGGACGTCAGCTGTTACGACTGGGACTATTCGTAGGCTTAGACTTATCAATTGTTCCCGGCACTTATTGGTGTTATATTCTACTTTTCTGCTATGTAGAGTTTGGTACGTGCTCCATGATACATCTAGTTGCTTTTATGTCAGAGTTGCGCATCTTTTTGTAGTCCCTCATGTTATATTCCTTGACTCTATCGGTAGGCTCCACGTTGACAACCCTGCTATTTTGGTTATCTCATATTGACGAGTGTTCGCTTAGGAGATACACGCCTGCCTTGCGTATTGGTACACAGAACTCAATCAGCCCAAGGTATTCCTGTCCTGTGTGTTGTTGCTCCGAAGTGTGATATTCTCATCTGCAATACAACATGAGGCATAAACCAGGATATCTTTGGGTGCTAAAATGGATTGGAGCTAATCCAGTCAATTGATGGTCCATGGTTCTCAAGGGCCATTACCATGTTATACAGCTCAAAGGCATGTGAGCATGGTCATTAGCAATTTACTGATAGAGTCAATCATCCAGAGGCCCCCTTGTGGTTGGATCCTAACTCGGGAACCAATCCTCATCAGTCAGTACTATTACAGATTCCATATTTGCCTTTAGCTCGCGCCAGCCTAGCCACTCGTTTATAGCTTGCATCCTGAGCAGGTGTCAGTGCTCACATAATAGCTCGTCTCACTATAATCCCATACACCATCATTAAGTACCTCTTTGAGTTCAGATAGAACAATGCATCACAGACGAATAAAGGGACCGTAAATACCAAAATGGTGGGAGTTTTATGATGGCCCCCAAAGGTTCAATTGCACGATGACGTGTTATGCATAACTCAGATAGGATTTGCAAATTGGATTTATTAGATTTGGTGACCAGCATGATTGCTTGCAATTCGCATTTGTTTAGACCCCAGTGCAGGACTGTAATGTACATCAAGGATAGACAGCCAATTGCTTCTCCCTATAACTAATAGCTGATCCCATACACTGTAATATGATATAATCACTTCCAAGACCCACGTTTGTGTCATCTGCAAGAAGAAACTCATAAGAGGGGTTGTAGCTGGTACATGTACTAGAGCCCGATTAAACATAAATGCCAAGCTGTTTCCACATTAGTCACCCATTTTCATTGCACCACTTTAGGATAGTTAATGGGTACTTGCAGATAGTCCCAAAGTTACCTTCAGAGTGTGGATCAGGTAATAGAATGCCCGATGCTGCCCGTGCCGGGAGTTCTCTTATGTAGCCGGTGTATGTGCCAGAATGGTAGATATTAGTGAAGGTTGCATGGTTATTTGCCATGTGTTGTTTCTGTTTTGTCGGCTTTTTGGTGTGACTCTATTTCGTGACTACGTGGATGCCAGTCAGGGGTCGTCCTGGGTAGTTTTGTTTGTGAGTTGTGTGTGACCTTTGTCTCAATTTTTTAGTTAGCATACGCCAGCACTAGATGGGATGCACGAGGTGTCGCTGGGTGATATGTGCCGTGTACTCTCTAACAACCGCCTATTCATTTATCTGAATATGCAGTTGGAGAAGTGCGATAATACTTTGTGCTTGCATTTCATGCTTGTGCCCATGATATGTTTGCAACTATTTCTGCTTTTTTTTTCGTTCGATTACTTGCTACAGCAGTTGCATCCATCAATCTAGTCGTCAATTCGAGACATTATTTTTGTTCTGAGCACACCTATATCTTAGTGGATTGCTGCATCGGTAGTTGGTAGCGGAGCTACAGATAAGAACCCTTCACCACACGTTGCGCAAATGGTATTGGCACTAGGAGCTCGGTGTTGATAGCTGTTTATTTTTAACTGGCGGATGTGCGAGTAGAGTTCCGCTATCTGCATTCAGGGCAAGGCTTTTGCGCTATCAGGTGAATTTCCGTCCTTGTAGACAAAGGTATATGCCTTATTTCAAGCATTACCTTTTCTGGTTGCAGATTTCAGGCTCCAGTTTTATAGCCAATTATGTTGGCGAAAAAGTATGTCTTAGGTCTATTGTGATCTCAGTATATCATAGTGTTGAAAGATCGAGTAGCGTACACTCTGTGCTACTTCTTCAACACAATCTCTGGGTGACCGTTGACAGAACTCTGCGTCAAATTGCCACTCCAATCATTTTGCATGTATGCTGGTCGGCATATTGCCACTTCCGAGTTTTCCGACCTGCCTTGTACCTTGTGACAGGCCATGTGTATGCTACTTGATTCTCTTGACGTAGAACGTTAACCTTATGATGAAGCTGTGAACTGTCCCATACTCGTGCGCTCATGAGTCCACTAATGATAGTGCATGTACTTTTTAGGTAATTACTTGCTTCAGGTAATCAAGACACAAGACCTAATGTCCACTAGGAGTAAGGTAATGCCACTGGATAATCTCCTAGATGAGTACAGACGTAATACAGATCGGGGCCAGTGTGAGTTGATTTTGCGCCCGTATTGGTAGCATTCTTGAACATGATTGTGTCCCGATTATCTGCCTATGATTTCACAGTCACCAGAGCTTATGTGGTTGACCTAAGAATGCTGCTTGTGTATGAGTATCATAATAGTGAGGCGCGTCCTATTGGCCGTCACTTTTTTTGTTTATTTTTTTTTTTTCTTTTTCCTGTTTGCCTGCCGCTTTTCCGTCCTAGTATTAGTGCCCTACCGAGACGTTGAAGCGGTATGTGTTGTTCATTGTGATAGATCAGTGTGACTTTGTGTGTCTTTCCCTTTATCCGAATGAGTAATATATGTCTTCATGATATCTCTCAGTTAGTGCATATCAATTTGTTTTGAATTTTAGATCTTCTTTATACCATTTACCGCTGTGTCTATTCCTCATTTCTTGGCGGCAAGTTTTGGTCGCGTATGGCGTGCGAAGCTTTGTCGCCATGTGCCGCTACCCGGATAGAACCTTCTCTTAGAGTTCTCCCGATTCTCTGGTTCTTCCCCGCCCATCCTGGTGATTAGGCAGTTGCATTAAGTCATTCTGCTCCGCTCAATTGACCTTGTTGCATCAATTCCCAACCAGCGAGTGCAGGCAGTGAACTATTACCGTTCCGGGACCAGATGGTTACATCTTATCTCGCCTGCACTTGATGCAGGAGAGATTTGTGGGTGGCATTGGTTTTGGGAGTATTACGCTCATTCCCTCTTCATTCCGATAGACACTGCCAATGCGCCAGAACAAATAAGGGAAAGCTTAGGTTCCTATACTCGGTTTTTTATTGCACTAAAAGGTTCAATGGCGATATTCATGTGTCAATCCATCTCGGAATGCCTGACATCCAAACGCGAAAATCTATCTGGCTGCTCCTTCTACTTGTCTAGGCGCCTCCACATGGCTTTGCGCCCCTTGCTTTGGCACCCTCATGTTGGCCTATTTGGATTAGTTTGCACATTGTGATCAGCCCTTTTTTAGTGTGGTCAACCATTAAGCATGCCAAATGCTTCCAACCACCAACTCCCTTGCGTTGCAAAAGGATTTGTTTTCTTCATTTTCATGTATCCGTTTTTGTGGGTCACTCGGAAAGGCGATTTGTCTGTAGAGGGCTTAGGCTCGGGCGGGGGTCAAGCGATAGGTGTTCATTCTTTATGATCCCATTCTCGCTTGCCAACCTGAGTTAGGGGGTTGCGAAGTCTATTCTGGTCGCTTCACGCGTTTTCATTATTGCCATGCTTGCATCAGGATTGTCCTCAACTCAGGGATGATGAGGACAGTTTGCCGCTGTCCCCCTTGGGCGTGTTCGGGCAAATTGGTTCCCTTATCTCGCACCGGAGCACTTGTAGGGTCTTTGTGAATCGGAAGAGATCGGGGATATTACGCTATTTCGTTCTTTGCATTCACCGATAGACATATGCGCAGCAGCAGATATCAATATATATGGCCATCACTATGATGGTACCACATATTATGCCTTTAAACAATCATAATAAATACATGACGACGTATTGTTACAATGGAAACGTGATGACATAAGATGCATGTTTTTATTGCTGCTTTTCTTGATTGAATGAGAGAAGATGATGATATTTTACATAATTTTGTTGGCGGATTGCTCGCATGGTTTTGTGTCCAGTTAGACGTGAGAAGGTTTGGGTTTTTGCTTGCTTCGACACGTGGTCTTTTAGTCGAAAAGGGATCTATTCACCCACACGTGTGTTTGTTGTCTGTGGATTCGTCTTTGCTGGTTGAGACACTAAGGGTTCTATGAGAAGCTGTCAGTGTCTATTGTTGAACTGAGGTGTGAGAGGGCGGTCCCGTTGTACGTGGCGGAGTATGATGATGCAATGAAAATTGTTAATATCTGTTTACGGGACACATTGCCATTTAGCAGCCTATACACAAGCAGACATTAATATGGTACAGAGATCTCTTGTGTTATGGTTTTTTTTGTTTTCAGTTTTCTAGTCCTGCACGGGTAGCCGATGTGGGAACTCTTTGTAATCTGGAGGGTAATGTGCTGCAGAACTTATTTGGACAGTGTAATAACACGCCCGCAGCGTCGTCAAGCAAGATATTGGTATTTATGCGCTGCTAATGACGGTCAATTTTGAAGGATAGGCAAACACAATTAAAAGTGAGTTGACCTCTATTGTCGGGACTAACGGGACTCACCGTTTATCGCTTGGATTTTATTTATGTACGATCATATCCTCGACTCCTTTCCTGGAACAAGTTTGCTCGTGTTTTTCTATGTTCAGTAGCATGTCGCGAGTAAGATTATTTTCTAATTTTGACCTATAGATATATTAATTGAATATTGCGATACGTCCTTTAAGCAGACTACGAAAGAGGTTGTGTATATTCGCTGAGAACTAAGGAGACCCTACATTGCATGGACCGAAACATAGTCACAATGTACGGGCTTGTTAAACCGGGGCATATACATTAGACATCGGCAAATGGTTTATGGTGGAATATGGTCACCTGTAGAAAGTGCCTGATTGCTGAGACCCTAATCAACAGTAAGGATTCCGGTCTTATCGTATTCACAGTTAAGAAAATTATCCTTTGCATGCCTACTGTGTTTGCGTTTTGCCGATTAAAACATAATTCGATACGGTTGCAAGCTACAGTGATTTGACAGGCTTGTTGGCGCATGGTTTTAACAGGTCGATTTGTGTAGCTGGTGGTGTGCATCAGAGATTATGACGCTGGGCTATCTGCTAAACTATTGTTTCAGAATAATATCTTTGTGAACAGGAGTCTATAGTGTATCTATGAGCTTTTTCTTTTTAACCATGGTTTGCACCAAGAACTGGGAACTCTTGAAGGGGACAGTAAAAAAATTGTGAGCGGAAACTGGATCGGTAAAGATCGTCAGTACAAATGCTGAACATATTGTGGTACTAGCCCTCTTAAATATGATTGACACCCGCGGAAGAGCATTCCCCTTAGTACACCATATTGATATGCACGCTCCATCCTTTGAGCAAAATAGGGTAGCATCCACGGTTATGATGTCATATGCCGCGCTAAGTATGAAGGAAGTGGAATGAGGGGCGCGTCACATATTCCTCATCCACCTAGGCGCACAAGAGATTCATTTGACACGCTGTGAACTAGAGGTCCAGTCTCATATGCTATCTTTTTAGCTTTGTAGCACAGGATACACTCATCGCGAAAAGATTTCATCTCTATCACTATTACACACAAGCAAGTTCTTATTAGACCTTTAAGCAATTAATCAATAGCACCGAGTGATATGTCAATAATAAAAATCAATACCATTAAACAAGTCTCTGTAATGAATGGTTCTAGCCTCAAATAAACAAATTTAAAATATCTAATTTTTGGGCCGTTCATTCTGCAACCAATGTATGTGTTTTGGAGCCTTCTAGCAACTATCACTCCCAGCGATAATTCAACACAACCGCGTCAATATCTGTAATCTTAAAGTACTTTCTATCCTTACTAGTAAAGATATAACCACACGTGTAAAGCTCTGGCCACTCTGTTAATATTACACTACCAACATTGCTTGTATTCTATAGGTCCCACGAAAGCTACCAGTTATTATATGTAAGTGGGACGGATTAAGAGGTATCGTACAATATCATTGCTACATTCTACAAAGTTTCCAATGGTTGGCTCTTAAAACAGATAAACGATAGTTCGTTTTTTAGCCCCAAATAGATAGTTGTTGCCTGTCCAAGTGACATCACGGTGCTTTGAGGCTTGAGGAAGGTAGACTTGTTAATGCGTGTTTGAGTTGAAAATTTATCTTTCAAACTGGCCAATGTAGGTAGGTATGCATTATCAACATCTGAAACACGACAGAACCAACCGGGAGATCTGCAGTAGATCTATTGGCGGGTTGCGGATAAGTCTTTAGTCTCATACATCATGCCAGTAGTCACTATGATTATTGGGAAAAGACATATTCGGGCCGTGACAGTTTTGTGCTAGTTTATGCGCACGTGGGAACAGACGTTTAAAATGACGCTGCAAAGGGTCGATTTGATTACTGGTATTATTTATACATATAAACTGAACCACTTAATGCGATGTACCAGCGGAATGCAAAAGAATGATTGGGGATTGTTGTCATTTGTCCTACAAGCGGGACCGTTTTTTTTTGGTATGTTCTCGGGCATTTTGTGTAGGGGTGATTGATAATGGCAGGCTAGGAAGGATTGTGGCTAAGTGAGAGGGGAGGATGAGTTGAGACGAGTGGGGATTATAGTGGGCGGAGGCACCTAGGCATCTGGAAAGAGGCGTGATTGTTGAACGAAGTGAAGAGTTTTGGATGATATTGATGGGGGTGTGTTCGTATGAGGATTGTATTTGCGAGGCGGTGGGCAGGGGTGAGCGGTCATGGGGGCTTGGGTGCGAGTGACTTTCTTCATTTTTCGGGCGAGAATTGTATTTAATATTTAGCGCTGGCTGCATGACATCATTAGTCGAAACCTATGAATTTCAGGAGAGTCTAGAGATAATTCAGGGCGAATGGTCGTGAATCTATTCAGACACTGACTCATGAAAATCAATAGTATCACTATGATGCCCATTAGAGTAGTGTCTTCTTTTTCTGGCCCTGTTATTGGAAATGGACTAGCCTTGATAAATGATGTTCAGATTTGAAGTTAGGTTTATCATCTCATTTCCCCCTAGGACTTTTAAATCATATTCGTTGCGAGTTTTTGTGACGAACAAGGACAATCATCCGTCTAGGATGCAGGTGTTAACCACTCCCCGTGTCAGCCAGAGGCGTTTTAAAGACAATATTAGCACATTTATGAAGAGCGCCCCAATTTTTCAAAATCTTTGAGATTCTTACACCGTGCGATTGGTAACTGGCCTAGTAAACTGATACCTGTGAATGGCTAAGCTCGAAAAGGTCTAATGGCTTTGGTCACAAACAGAAGGAACCGAATTTCTACTAGAATAATTATTATACGGGGATTCCGATAATAATTGAACGGCCGCTGGAAACGGTCTTCCAATGCTGAAATGCGGGAAATAGCACCATGTAAGCTGGGTCTCGCTCATAACCATTAGTTGTTTTATCGTTAAGCAAGTCCAAGTAGAGGATATTTTTCGAGCCGGGTGCTCTGCGCACTATTTCAGCAGGACGGACATAACGCTAGCATATTCCAGCTCTGCTCGTTAAGGTCCAATCCTAAGCATCCCAATTCTAATTACCAAAATCGCCGATTTGTGATAAATACGCAATTTTTATAGCATTACTCGCCTTCGCCAGTAGAGTTTTTCCTATGACAATACCAACGTAACTGCGGCAAAATATCAAATTTTTTTAAAGATTGGGGCGCCGCTTCACACAAATGTGCTAATATTGCTTTAACGAGATCGTTTGTTCAAAATCAAGTGATGATGAACCCTCACGTAATAGATATCAGTTCAAACATAAAATGATAGTAATGTACCGTGTGGGATACAGTGAAAGTGCGTGTTGTTTACGCGTATATTTGACACTCATCTTGCTGGCGATTTCGATTCCTGAGCTAGTATTTGTTTAGTTATCGACAAACTTTTACCGACCAAGACAAGGATTTAAATTGCCAGTATATCCCTATGATTTAATGTTGCCAGTATATCCTTATTGACAATCATAAAGAATAAAATGAATGAATGCAATGAATGCCTCTTTAATTAGATTGAAATCAGTGCAATCCTTTGGCATCTCTGACCATAACTATTTCCTTCTCTATAGTAGTTTACTGACCAATTTATTATACTTCTATACCCAGCTACGTTCCTCACTTAAGGGCCACGTGTCAACTAGTGTTTATTGTGTTACTACGAATTTCTATGATTTGCACCATTTCAAAATCAATCTGTGTTATATCGTCCCCCCCCCCTACATACAAAAGTTATACTGCAGACAATCCTTAGGCTGTATTTTTCGCCCGATTTTTTTTTTAAAAACAGCTATTTGACCAGTTCAAAGTCACAAAAACCACATAGAGTTTTAAGGGGATTTAAGCACATTTCACGCGTCAGGCGCAAGGCGCGGCATCGCGTCGCGTGGTGAAGTTTTGCTGCCGCCTAATTTTGAAGCCTCGCGCGCGTGTTTTCATGACACTTGCGAGAACGCACTTGGAAAAACAAAAAAACGAAAGATAAATCTGCAAAAAATGTAACCAAAAGCGCTAATGTAGACTATACTATGGCCCATTAATCTTGGACATAACAAACGCTCGCGTTGCTCGTGCGCCCACACTGGTTACGTGCAACCCGATGGATTGCGACCGTCTTTGCGCGGCGACGGGGGAAGCGGGTGCGTTAAGCATTTCTAAACTCGATCCAAGAAATATAAGCCAGCGTATAGATGAATTTCCAATTTCTTACTGATATTTCTAGAGTCTACAAGCCGGCGAAAAAAAGTTGTTAGAACACTAGTCACTCAGTGTTAAAATATAAGTGGTCTATTTTACAATGTAAGTTGTTTTTGATGATGCATGTTTTAAATGAAACGAGAGAACTTGTTCTCAAACCTACCCTTCCCCCACCCCCTAGTCAATCAATGGTTAGCGGAGAAGAAGTGACAAGAGTGATTGAAGTACATGAGGTGGCTCAGACAATGAAATAGGCGAGAGAGGTGAGGTGGGGAACATTTTCACAGAGACGTTGCATTATGTTCTAACCATTTTTCCCAGGATTGTAGATACAAAAGATGTTCGATTCAATAGCGGCATTAAAGATGTATTTCTCACTTGCACTAACATACTCAATTTTGAAGTTCAAGATAAAGTTACTTGTGAAAGACGACCGCCCCTTCAAATGAAGACTCGTGAAAGTCACTTTGTTTTACTAAACGCGGATTCTCAATGTTCAAGTTTCTCAAAATTGCACAAATTTTCGAAAAGATTAACTGCAAAAATACCGAAGTAAAAGGTAACGTTTAACTTTCCTACGATAGCATTCGGATCCTTACTCTAGGAATGGTTTTCTAAATTTTCATGTTTCGCATTCTCTAACTGAAGATATCTCTCAATATATACTCAAGTTTGGAAAAAGAAAGAGTAAAAATCACATTTTTTGACCTTTTCTACAGCCGTCTCAAAAAAGTGCGTACAATCAGAAAAAAATTGGTTCTAAATAGAATTTCAAAATAAGCTCATTCTGCTGGCCATAATATAAGAACTAAATACACAGGCTTTCCATGCAGGTGTGTTTGGTTTCTCTTATGTTGCTTTTTGGTCATATTCCAGAGATATAATAATGTAGTTGCGATTACACCAAACAATTTTGTGCCACTCTTACGACATGGGAGCCCATGGCCCCAGAGTTATTTTCGCGCGCAGTTATGAATCACTTGCTGCTTAAATATAAGCTACAAATATTGGCCCCCATACTTGATCAAGAGAACAAAACACAGATTAATGAGGGTAAACAAAAGAAGTCTAGTGTTATCGACACAAGTCATAGTCAAACATCATTAATCAGTTCAATTGTGCTTACCATGACAACTATCTTCTTTTCATAAATAATAAACAATTACAAAACTATTATGCACGCCAATGAAGCCCGAGCTTTGGAATTAATTACAAATTGGCTATCTGTTAAAATCATGCCAGAAGTGAATGTGATTGCAACCAAAATAAACACTCCAATTTAAAATATTCACTATCTTTGCTGCATATTACTAATTTTGAAGTCAATAAAAACTTGAATTGGAAGCAAAGTTTAGGTGTTGATAGGAATTTGAATTTCATGATACTTCAAGACCATAAAGACTCTCTCCTCAGTTTGCTGTACGCTCATGGTTTTCTTATAATAAACACAGGCTGGTCGAATGTGATTCCTTTATATTAAAGACAAAACTTACTGCTCATAACTTTCACCATGACGTAATGTTCTTCGTATCTTTTTTCTTTTAGAGTTTTTATGACGGTTATACCCCTTTAAAGATTTCTTATTGTTCAAATGTGATTAACTTGTTTAACTAATTCCTTCACCGGTTTCACTCAACTAGAAAGTGGCACCAAAATAGATTTTATGTGTTCCGCAGTAAATTGGGTTATCCTCGATTGAGACAAGCAAATGAGATGAAACAAAAAATGCTGGAAAAGGCTGGTATTTTCTCTTAATGTGATACAAAAAACGACTCTTCCTTACTTATGTAGATATAAAGTGAAAAAACAATCGGTTCCTGATTGTACCATTTTGACAGTATCAAAATGTCACGAAAATTGATCAAACAAATTTAATATTTTTAAAAAATTAAAAAAAAACGTTTCTTAGACAAATGTGTCGTGTTTATAAAAAAAAATAAGAAATCATGAACATTCATTGTTTTGTTATGCTGTCTGAAAAATTTTGGGGCAAAAGCATGTTTTTTTTAGTATTTTCTCAAAATATGGAAAGTTTTACATTATGGGTGTCGCCATAGGGGTTCATCGTCCAATTTTCTTTCTAGGAAATGATACTTTGACAATACAATAAGCAAATATTTGCAAAGTTCAAACCAAAAGAGATACTCGGAAACTCAGAGTTAACACTGTCCTTAAATAAAATTTATTTAGATGGATGAAATGAAAGTGTATCTTGAGTGGAGTTTTGCTTTTTGCAGTGTACACATAGCTCTAAGCCTAAGTGATTGACTTATAAATTGGGGGTTTATGCAGCTATGTGCAGCGAAAATAGTGGAGTCCCGTAAGGTTCGAAACAGTTCGCCCATGCAAAACAAGCCGCCGGGCAATGGCACAATCCATCAATGGAGAACAAGAAACCCTTACTAAAACATGCTTTTAAATAGAAGACCAATTTACCAATAGAAAGAAACCCTGCCACACGCCCCGCCCTCACAACATTTCCCGTTCTTGGACACCTACCCCCCCCCCCCCTCCCCTCCCCCTCCAGTTCCACATAGTACTTCCACAACGCTGCCCTTCCTCCCCCTTCTCTTCCCGGCCTTACCCTGTCCTACCCACTCACCCCCAACGGTACCACTCTCCCCCCACTTGCCCATTCCTTCCACACTTCCATACCCCCCTCCATTCTAGGCCCTTGGTGTCTTATGATCCCCTCTTCCTTCCCCTTTCCGTCTCGCTCCCTCCCGTTCCCTCCCTCTTGACCCATCCCGGCTCCCCATCAGCACCACACCAATGTTCCCTTCGTTCCCTCTTCCCCAACAATCTCTCTCCCAAACCTTCCTCACCCCCCCTCCTTCCCGCCCCCCACCCCATCCCACCCCCAACCCCACCCACCTCACCACCCTTCAGGAGAACAAGAAACCCTACTAAACATGCTTAAATAGAAGACCAAATCTTACCCAATAGAAACATTCCTAATGCTAAGACGGGAATATTTTCAGCAAGTGAGCTGAGTACGAGTCCGATGGTTGACAGAATTCCACATGCCATTATAATAGCGCGGGCTTCAATGATCCTTACAAGTGGCTGCGCTAAAAGACCTGTTTAAAATAAATAAATAAAACAAAAAACGACAAGAATAACAGTTTCAATTATTAATCTTAATTATTTTGGATCATTTAATAGCCAAAAATCGTTAAGAGTCAAAATTATTATGAATTCAAATATCAAATAATACCCCTTCTACTTGATTCTGATGAATTAGTGGTTCATTCATACCCAAAATCATTAAACATCATATTCGGACTGAAATTGTATGATTTTTACCACTTTCGGCGTTCGGCACTGCAGCCATGTTCAGCCATGTTAGGAGCGTTCATATCATGAATACACGCGGCCCCGGATCAGCTTACATAGTTGAATAAAACCGGACACCACCACATGCCATTACCAATGACTTGTGGATACGCTAAGAAGAATAAGACTGGAGCCATGTATAACGCTTGTTTATACATTGCCACGTGACGCGTATTGACCAATCGCGTCGCCGCTTCATTCGAGGTAGCGAATGCAAGCTTACATCTGCTTCTACTTGCTGTATATGGGTGGCCACAATAACTTGTAAGAGCATGGCATGCATACTAGCTTGAACCTAAACAGAGGTTAGCATTCGATGGCCATTTTCTGTTCTCAAGCGTTACTTTGTGAAAAGATCACATTTATTCGTAAATATACCCATGACAGATTATTACCATTTTTTCTTCGTTGTTGTTGGTGTTGTTTGGTGTTCTTTTCCTTCTTCTTCTGTGTCGTTGTTCTTATTGTTATATTTCTTGTAACTTGCAGGCCATGAAAGATATCCGATATAGCTCAATTTTCAAGTGTTACTTTATTTAAAAATGTGGTGGTGCTGTTGCTGTTCTTCTTCTTCTTCTTCTTTTTCTAATAATTCACACATTGCGCCTGTTCACACATAATTGGACTCCAAATCACGCGAAGATATGATTTCTCGAAATGTAAATTAAATGAACAATTCCGTTTCAGTTAATCATTTGCACATTGCCATTAAAAAAAAATCTTATATTTTAAAAAGGCCTATTCCGTTTTTGAATATATTCGGTAGTCCGATATTAAACTACGTTTACTGCAATTTAAAAATTGTTTTACTCAACCTGAGTAATTTTTTACTCCTTATGGTAGTTGAAAAGTCACAGCGCTTTTGTTGAGTAAACTTGACTCAACAAAGGTTGAGTAGCGGTTTTACTCTTCCTTGTAGTAAACATTTTACTCAGTAAAAGTCAATATTTGACTCAACTTTTGTTGAGTAAAATTTTACTCCGCTTAACTCAACAGTTGAGCTGTGACATTTTTTACTCAACAGGGTGATAACACTTTACTCAACCCCCAAGGAGTAATATGTGAGGTACAATCACTCTGGATAAAGTGTTTAAGTTCTCTGCTAATGTACTGTCAGTTTCCAAAAACAGCAAGGCAAAATGAGTCGGAAGGTCGGCCAAAATATTTGAATTTTTGAGATATAGCCAAACAAAGAAGAAATGTCTTTGTTTCCTTTGTTTTTTGGCCACCCTTCAACGGATTATATCTTTGGAACTACTACTTGGTCAATTTCAATTGGGGGTTTCAAATCAAATGTAGCCATTTTACATGGGTGGGGCATACGTTATATGAAAAGTTAAAAAATTGAATCTGATGACCGACTTTAGACTCATTTTGCTTTATCACATCACATCTTTTTAAAACTGTATTTGAGTAGTTTCCGTTGCTCACCCGGTGAGTAATCATGTTTTTGACCAACTGATTTGAGCACAACGACTGTATGTCCACAGTGAGTCAACATTAATTTTACTCATTGACATTGAGTCAACTTTGGAATACAATCAGAAAGCTACAGGTTGCTCACCAGTTGAGTAAAATGGCTTGTTCAGAGCACACTCGAACCTTTTAGATATTTTGACTTGATTCTGTATAGAACTACTCTTTCAAACATCAAAGGGCACAAGCTAGATTTACTTAACTTGGTATTCTTGGTATTTTAACCAAATCACACAAAACTCTACAAGGACATAATTTTCATTATTTTAACCTTTTTTCTTAGGAAGTCCTCTGGTGGGTTCAAAATCATGAAATGTAGATGCACCTGCACGGTCGTGTAGTTCGTGTCGATGTAACATGCACAGTAAAACTATAGTTATAAATTTTGTCAGATTAATTGTACATACCATGCTGACATAAATACAACCTATATGTTATACTGAGGGCACTAGCGAATCCCATACACAGCGCTCACAGTATTACACGCATCAAGTCACTCGTTGAAAGGTTTTGCCGAATTCATAAACTTGATATCAGTCCCCGTAGACCTATTCCGGTTAAGCCGGGAATCTCCCCAATTTTTCCACAATCATAACAGCCATTGCATCACACACTATTATTATTATCTGGTTATAACTTGTTGGTGTAAAATATCAAAATGGCCAGCTGGCCAGCATTTCCGTGACACCCCAGCTTGTCATCTGCCGTTGATATGTCCTCGGCAATTCTTGGGCTGCACGTATCTGGGGTCGTCAACGTTGCTAAAGATCATACGGAACACTTTGTAATGTCGGATCCGTCACTGCGTTAAACACCCTTTGTCACGCAAACGTGAGTTAATTTTCAAATTGTTTACTCAACATGTACTTCACAGTTTTGCTCGGGTGAGAGTAAAGGGAAATGTGGTGTTTTACTCCATTCTATTAAATCTTGAACTCACTTTTTACTGCAACCCGCTTTACTCAGCGCACTGAGTAAATAGTAAAACCTTGAGGTTTGTACATTCAAATGGAATTTATAGCGATTCTCGTCTCATTATCTGACGAGGGAATCGGAGACAGGTAACCGCCAATGGCATATCTACTTGATTCCTATCTTTTTAGGTACACTTATCTTAGGTTTAAATCGCACTCCGCAGTGTTTCCCCAACTTAAAATCGTTAAACGTTGACGTAACGTTGGATTTGATAGTTCATCATGAACGTTGATTCTGATTTCAATCTCCATCCAGGCCATATTATTCCGACTCTGGCCATATTCACGTGATTAAAATAATCAGCCACCAGAATTGAACACCCATGGGTAGTTAGTCTGCAATCTAAGGATACACATACCTAAAAATTTCCAAAAAAGTATTCAGGAGATGACAAGTCCAATAGTCTGCAATTTTGCCGGTAACTGGTTATAAATGACAGGTAGTAATACACCGATGCCTTTAATGATACCCGATTCCAGAAAATACATGATCCATACTGCTACTAAGCTCACCATCGCCTGCTGTCGATTTCAAAATACATTTGTCTATATTTTAATAAAATTTAAAAAAAAAAAAAATAAACAATTTTTGGTATGTAGTATCAATTTTTTTTTTTTTGTGAATTAATAAACATTGAATAACCAAGGGGTGACTCTCGATGCTCGATACTAGATTTAGGATTCTGGAGGTTGCCGAACTCCTCTGGAGCTCATGCTGAAAAATCCTTAATTCGGCAATGTGCCCCATTTTGCAAAAAATAAAAAAATGATAATAAAAAAATTTCTCTTTTGAGG
>JAMKCH010002955.1:0-37776 GCA_023653785.1 Ophioderma brevispina | reverse complement strand
TGAAAAGGTCAATTTTACATCTCACAATCAGTAATACTAATTGAGTACATCACTGAAATATAATTTTGCCCCCAAGCACATGCTCAATTTCATCACAGTTTTTTTAACTCGCTTTTACATGAAAGACTCCTTAATGTCATGAGAACATTGACAAGTGGCTCTGCTGTGTGGCTGTTTAAATTAACCTGACATTGTAAGAAATAGATCAAAAAGTGAGCTTTCGGATGATTCACTAAATTGTAATGATAAACAATGACTTCCTGATAATGTCTTCTAATAGTTTGCCTATTATCCACATTTAACTCATCTGTAATTGATTTTACTGAGATTATCAAAATAGCATGATTTTCAAGATGTATAAACATTTCAATAAGGATATTTTTTGTAAGACAAAACAAGTTGGTTTCAGAATAAAATGAAGAAAACCTGCAAGCAAAATGCTTTTTTTAACAGTTGAAAAAGAATATGTGAAATGCAGATTTTTTAAATGACTACTTTTTTCTTCAGCTGCAGTTGGCCAACTTTAGTTTTTTTTTTTCTGATGACAAAACAGAAAAGGAAAAAAGACTTATCACATCATCGACAACAAACTTGACAAAAAGTAGATTTTAATGCATTGCCACTATCCGGCAAATTTGATTAGCAATTAGAGGTTCCTAATTTGATTGGTGATCATCACGTAATGAACGCATCAGAGATAGCTGTTAGAGGAGGAGTGTATTGTAGACAGGGTCTTGTGCTGCCGAGTAGTACTGGGTTGTGCTATCATCATCTCCTAAGGGCAGTTTTTTTTTGGCTTTAAACACATCTAGTTTTCCAGTGGTGTTTTCTATTTGTTCCATCCGGTAGTTTCTTCACCAATGGTTTTGCATCATATCCCCTCATCTATAGACTTGTCCTTCAGGGAAATCAATCAGCTTGAACTGTGCTTCAGGGGTGTAATATAAAAATCGACTATACTGCATGCTGAAATTTGGATCCTAAGGGTGCAAGATTGAGGACTCTGTATGGTTATACACACCTAATATAGTCAGATACACTAGTACTCCATTACCTTCCGTGAGTCAGTGACGTCACATGTTCACCAGTTGTTTTGCATATTATTTTCGTACCGCCTTTATAAGCGCGGCGCCTGCGTACGTCAGCGCTTTGAATCACACTCGCGTTTAAAATGCTGTGGACTATTTGCATTACCAGTTACGTCACTGATCAAGGAAGATAACAGCACTATACTGCTTCTCCAAAATTATCATTTAACTATTCAACCCCCAGACTACAGGGTGCTGAAGTTCTTATAAGATACACACCTTTTATAGTACTTTTAAACCAGTCTTGAGTCAGTGATTCAGTGTGTTATTGCAGTGTTCGCAGCATTAATTGTAAACATTGAGAGCAAAGTGCTGGCATATGCGAGCACGGCAACGTCGCATAAAAGACGGTGCGAAAATGTAACAAACAAAAAAACTTCTGTTGACGTCAATAACTCGGAGAAGATAAATGGAATTTAAAACTGTGCCTCTATATAACATGTGATAGTGAAAGTATTTAAAAAGGCATTTAACACTGGGTTGCTATCATTTTAACATTCCGATTGATACAATTGGTGAATGTGATCAACAAATGATTCAGAAGCCAAATATTGATTTTGATATAGGCCAAACCAGGAGAATATGTCTTTTGTTTCCTATTGTCTTTTGCCACTTCAACTGTTAATATCTTTGGAAAATAATTGGGTCAATTTCAATGGGGGTTTCAGTAAAATGTATCTTTTTTAAATGCCATACAGTTTACATGGCAAAAGTAAAAATCAATTCTGACCGACTTCAAGAGCTCATTTTGCTTGATCACATCACATATGTTTAGGTTAATCAGACTTGTAGTACTCAGTAGGAATACTCAAAATTCGTACTGAGTACGAGTACACTTTGTGACTTATAACTCATACTTGTACTCATACTCAGACCTGGGTATTCATACGCATACTCGTACTCAGGCAAAGTACCATCTCGTACTCATACTCAACTTGTGATTTAAAAAATGTTGGCTGTACTCATACTCGTACTCAGGACAAACACTCATACTCGGTGTCAGTACTTTTTCTCATACTCGTACCACTACTTTGAAGCAGGTAGTATGTTTAGTTTCAATGTTCACTAGGGCTGGTATCGACAAGGCTGTTGTCGACAAGAGGTTGGCGACAATGCACTCTCCTGGCATGGCATACAACCATGGAAACTTTGTCGACAACCAATATTCATGAAGGAGCCTTATCACTTTTGTAACCAGCTATTCCATCCATCCACAAATCAACAAAATTGTAATTCCAACTGCCTATATTGACTTTATGGAATCTTGATTTACACCATACTTTTTTCTTTGCACACCCCCATTAACCTGTTTCAATAAGGAATTCTAGCAAATCTGTTGAAAATAGATTTGTTATATATACTCTCTTAATGAATAGTGGAAAAGCACTCTGAATTTCGAGTTATTTAAATCTAACTCTAATCGAGTGGCTTTGAGCTTCTAAAAGAGCGAGAAAATGCAACCCGACAACTTCACTCGCGGTTAACCAACAAAGCTTCACTCTCTTACGATTGGCTCAAAATGCCACTCTCTTTCGGAGTGAAGCCCACTCTGACTATTTATCGACCGGTTTTTAAGCTCTAAAAGAGTGTAAAATGCTCACTCTTTTTTCGGAGTGAACTAATAGCCAATCCGAAACGCCGCAAATCGCGTGATTATTTCGAACACATGGCGGACGAGTTAAGTGAGAGACGTCCAGCAACGGTTGACGAAGTTGAAATAGTGAAGAAATCATAGATATCTTCACGGGTGGTGAGTATATTGTATGTGTGGGGGTCGGTAACAGTTCATAGCATTTACAGAAAGTGTGGAGACGCATTAAATGTTATTTAACTGATTATCACTCGTACATATACGGTAGTCTGCGCCAGGCTCCCAGCCGGCCTAGGCTTACACCGTACGAAACCATCATGCATGTCACGGGCATGCATACCGTGATCATACACATCATGCAATACCACATCAGCCATGGCTTCACTGAAATCATTCCATGATGCACCACAATATTCATGCATTCATGTCACGATGCTGTATGAATTATGACCTACACATTCAATATACTCACCAGAACAAACAAAATTCCCTAAAGAATCACAACTCTATAAGAGTGACTAGTTTACTCTAAAAAGGAGTTATCAGTTCACACTCTTTCCTTTAGCTATTTTGTCACCTCTTTATTTTGAGTGGACCACTCTAAAAGATGCGTCACTCCGCTGGCTCTTTTTTGGAGTGAGATTTCACTCTTTTAGAGTGGTTTTGCACTTCCTTTCGTTTTAAGAGAGTTACATAATAAATAGCCCAATGACCTCCAGAATTTGGTCCACTTTTGCGTGTGGCCAACTTTGCCCAAACAACAGGCAGTATAGTAGGAGACAATAGTAATTCTTATCAATACTCAATAGTACAGCTTATTGCTATACTCAAGATTTACATAAAAGAACGTTTTTTTCACTTGAAACACTTCTTTGATAGCAGTTAGTCAAGCTAACTGACATTTTGAATGGTGTATTTACCCTAAAAGATTTCTCATACGAGATAAACTTCCTTTGTAGTGTTTAACCCATTTGAATAATATATACCATGCTGAAGCCTTTAAAAGCTTTTTTGGTTTTAATGAGTAACAATAATGTTCAGTAATATCAGGAGCGTGTCTCCAGGCCACCTAGAGGGAACTGAGGGTGAGGTGGGGTGCGGTTTTGTGTGACCAGGCGCTGAAAGAAAATGTGTTAATCCTTGGAAGATCGTCACATTTACCATAGATTTCCCACAATTTGTATATATTCTTTATCTCGAAAGTTGTAACTGAGCAATGGTCATTTTTACCCCATGAGGACTTCAAACATTTTAGAGCTGCAGGCTAAACAGTAAAACTTAGAAGAAACATAGACTTTGACAAAGTTTACCTTTTTTCTAATCCTTAGTAAACAAAGGAAAATTACATTGTACACTTTAAGGCAATTGACTTGATTTTAAATTTACTCCACTTCTAATTTTAATTTTACATTATATTCCCTCATGAATAAGATTCATGTTCACTCGATTGGTTTTTTAAAGTTGCAAACATGATGACCACAATAGTTCAATATTTGCAAGAAGAGAGCAAAAAAGAGAGCGATAGAGGGCAAGAGGGAAATAGGGCCTATTTTCCCCCTGTCTCGATCAAGTGTTACAGTTCCTTATCGGTTCTTTTGCTGTGATCAATAGACTGTTGACGTTATGCTTGATAATGCCACAGAATCTTTCTTTGTATTTTTCAATGTATGTGTACGTTCGTATTAGCTATTGCTCTAAATGGGACTTTGATGCAGGATGATGCGAATTCCCCGGTGATTCATGGACAAGCACATGACATGTCATGATAACGCTGGTGCACGAAACCTCAAGGGGGTTGTATAGAAAACCTTATATGCAATTTGGCACGGACTTCAGCGTCATTTATTTTGCGAGAAAGGAACTGATATTGATCGTGAGTGGAGTGGAACTTTCCTTGGTCTTGATAGTTCACGCTCATGCCATGGCAGGCTTACCCAGCATGCCTAGCCTAGCCCTAGAATAGTGAAGCGAGGTCAAGCCCCTTAAGTTTTAACCAAAATGAACTAAGAATATATATCGTGTAAAGGATATAAAACAAATATTTAATGATCTTATTTCGGGGATCTGGAGGGGCGTGGGTATATTTTCCCTCAACCTTGGCCGAAAATAGTACCTCACGCCCTCCAGTTCACCTAGGGGACCAATAGATTCCACCAAGATCCCGAATAAGATCAATTAATATTTGTATAATATGCCCCACATTGTCCAGATGGTGGACCAGAAAATCTTATTCAGCACCCTTTCAAAATATTGAGACCACATTTCAATCTTTCCCCAACTTCAAAAATGGGATCTCGTTTATGACCCTACTACAGCGAAAAGGAAACTCAGAAAATGAAAAGACACATTAAGAGCAAAAAATGAGCTGCAGAAAATGATCCATGAGTACAGAAAATGAGTGCAGAAAATGGCAAATGAAATTATCATAAAATGACACATGCAATGCGAAAAACATGTGAATACAGAAAATGACACATGAAGTGCAGAAAATATGACACATGAAGTACAGAAAATGACACATGACGTCCCAAACTTTGCCCAGACAAATTACACAGGGGGGGTTTTGGGGAAATTGCTCATATATAATGCCTTTTTTTATCAGTACGTTTAAAGAAATGGGGCAAAATCCATCTCCAAGGTATATGTAAGTGCAACATAAGTGCCACAAGTTTTCTTTCTGTTTCACATCGTTGTATATGTTAATCGGTTTATGGTAAACCTGCCTTGTTTTGATATTCTTTAAAATAGTTGACATTTTAGTACTGTTTGCTTCAAGATTAAATTTTCATAGAAAGAGTTTGTGAAGTGTTATTTACGCTTGGTCTGGCTCTTTACACATTTTAAATGGCATTGAGGTTTACAGTAAATTTGTCAAATTACAAATAATGGCCAATGGCCATACTGCCCCTCTCTCTCTCCTCTCCCTCCCTCCCCCACCCCCCCCCCAACCATTACAGTCCCAAATGCCTGGTGTCCCTCCAATCAATGACTCATGCCCACCCCTGGTGATTTGTTTTACCTTGATTGTTCTTTAATGTATGGTCCATATTTCAACTGTATTTTTAGCCCCAATAGTCTAGACATTAAGGTTATCTCACTTTCTCACTTACCAAAAGTCAAATGATTAAATAAAGCAGATCGACACTGGTTTAAGCATAGTGTATGCTTTTTTAAATTTGACTACGAGCTACATTCCTTGAGTCACGATTTGACCAGGGATACATGGCTTGGCAGTTTGAACCTCGAAAACAAACTCCCCAAATATACCAATTGACAAAAGATGAGATGCCCAAAAATACTAATGAACTTTTTTACACAATTTTTCTGTTCAAAATTAAGATACATTATCAACATTTGGGTTTGTCATTTGTGTTTTCTCTTGTTCGATGTTGGTTCTGGCAAAAAAAAAAAAAGCAAAAAAGACAAGTGAGTGTTTACTAGAAAAACTCCGTGCTTAGCAGATTTCATTTTTGGGGAGTTTGTATCTGTAACATTATCATGTAATTTTCCCCTCCACATACCGGGCCATGGGGGCTCTCTTTGCACTGATTTTGGTAAACTATATATGTGCCAAATTGGTTGGGACTGGGAACGGTGTGGTATTGGGTTACTTTTGGGGGCGAGGGTGTTTTTTGCTGGAATGTGTCATATCTCCAGTTATTGTTTTGCAGTGTGGCCCTATTACTGGCTTCCTTTCCACTATGACAGCCCTCAACCATTTGATTCATGCTGTGAGAATTACTGCCCCCATTATTAGCAGAGGGGCTCAGCTGACTTTGTTGGCTTGTGATTTTGTCAATAAACTGTTAAGGGTGGCTGGTTCTGACCATTTCAAATGTGGTTATTCATTTTTGCCAGAAAGGTCAGCTGAGGTCCTTTTGTCATCATGGTGATTGCTTTACACTTACATTTTACTGCTATGTAAGTAAGTTTAAAGCGCAGGGTGCTGGTGAGGAGTCTCTGTATGTTTTTTTTTTCCAATCACACCAGGTCAAGCACTAGGTGAAATATAGAAAGAAAAAAAAACACATTTTGGGGAAAATGGTCAAACATACTAATCCAACCACTTATCCAAAAACATTTAATTCAGCATTGGTTTTTGCCCCAAGTTTGGAACAAAACTTACGTCTTGTGCATCTCTCCAAGTAATTGCAAATTTTGAGCTATTTGAGCCAATTCATTATATTTTACTTCCATTTCCCACTGTGAAGATGCAGAAACCTTGCCAACCCAGAAGTTCCTGCTTACAATATTTATTAGGACTGGAAATATGTGGACACGACCTATTCAGGAGAAGATGTTCAATCAGGAAGACATCAGAGTCAAGTCGAGATTCGGGGCCAATGTCACCACTCGTAAATATTCACCAAAAATGTACACAACTCATAATTGAACATGTGTATATGTCAAAAGGTTTATAGAGTTCCTTATAGTTTCTGAGAATCATTCACACGCTCCATCGGGATGATGCTGTAAATTGAGGGCCAAACCACAACATAGTGTTTGTCAGACTAACCTATAAATCGAAACTAACCTTGCTTTAAATATGTTTTGCCAAACTGCCACAGACTACAGCTATAGATTCAAACTTGCCCTGCTTTATTCATCACAGTGTAATGGTTAAGGGTTCTTCATGGCAATTATTGGTATTATTGACACAAATTTTCTCATATTCTGGAGAAGTTTAATACAAACATTTTTCCTCAGGTAGAATTATCAGCTATTATGCTATCCCCAAATCACTATAAAATCAAATTTACTCCACTATTATTTGAAACTTGGTTCAAGTAAAGAATAAATGGCATGGCATATCTTCCTAACTTCTTTTTTTAAAACTTTCGCCTAATTCCCCTAATTATTATTTTTTTATTCAAACAATCAGGCAGTAAACCACAGTTTATCTAATAGTCACGCTGAAGATTAGATCCAAATAGTAATTAACCCCCTTTATGACGCCGCTGCAAGTCCTGTTTGGTGTATTGAAGCAGGAGGGGGCTTCCATATATGCCTACAGAGAATGAGAGAAAAGCTGAGGAAGATCTGGTGCTTTTTCATAAAACATGTTTAACAAGATGTTATTTTTTGACACCTACTACCACACCCCCCCCTCATGAAAAAGTGAATTATTATGTAATTCCCTCTACATATCAACTCGACAAACACCTTCTCCATTTGAGGAGGGTCCCACAGCACCAACAGTGCTGATACAACAAAAAATGAGCAAGTTTAATTCTCTTCCGCGGGAACAAGCCTCACAGGAATTCAAAAGAGACATTTGTCAACACCTACTTTGGTTAAAACAAGTACGTCAGTATTTTAGAACAAGTACGATTGGTACTAAAATGGCAGAAGCTCTTTGACTTTTTTGCCGTCCACATTTTTTTGTTAAATCACAAGAATCCCTCTTGACAAGTGTGTCTACAAATGTGATTAACGGGGACTCCCTTATTGGGGTGTTAATTCTTTGCAAGGGGTTCAAGAACCCTTACCCTAGATTCCTTCCTTATTCAAAAACTGTTTGGGAAACGGTCCATTTTTATTATGCGAAGACCCTCAGATTTGTTTTGAAATTAGTTATCCTCTTTACTGAATGACCATTATTTGAAAACAATATTTTCGCAGATATCTTCATCAGGTTTTTAAAAAGAAGGCAAAGTAGCTTATAAGAGCAAGATTTTTGATATTTGGTCCAAATACCTATATTTTTACCATTATACAACTGTAGGTGAGTGCGGCCCCAAGTGATGATGCTTACTGGAGGCATGAGGCTTGGTTGGTTCTGCCATGCTTCAATATAACAATGTCACATGTTTTGCCAATTTGTTCCGGATAGACTATAACCATAGGCTTGACAAATAAGAATCCACAGACCTAATGCTTGCCAAGCCTGGAATTGGAGGCATGGTGAACAACACGCGAATCCCACACCTTCATTATTCACAACTTTCACAGTCAAGCAAAAAGTTCAAACAACCATGAAATTGAACGGCTGACATCAAATATTAAGACCCGATCACGACCAAACAGGAACGTCCAAGAAGAGGTTACAAAATAAACATGCTGGAAATAATATGTAAAATGAACTGTGGACATGAACCGGATTAATTATCCATGGTACAGATCTAGTTATCAATCAAATATAATATTTACTTAATGTGTGGGAAAAGACACAAATTGTCTTACATTCTGGGTCACCCTCTAAATGAAATGACCATTGTAATTTTTAAACACAGGTGTTAAATATTTGACGTTTATCTTAAAGGCATATCTGGAAAAATTAAACCCATATTTCCTTTTTTATCAGTAACCGGTGTCCAAACACGTGAAAAGTGGTTAATTAAATTTATTACAATTGACTTCTTTAATCAATTTCAAGTTTCTCAAGTTAAGTGTTTTAAAACAAATGAACAGTTTAAGATGATATTTCATGTGTTCAAATTGTAACAGTTTTTGAAACACTTGACAGCGTCAGTGCAAAAGTGTTAAAAATTGTTCTAGCATGTATTATGAACACTCAGTTGATTAAACATTGAACACATAAGGAAGCGTTCAAAGCAACCGTTGACAGCATATGAAATTGAAAAAAGTGCGAGCCAAAAATGTAGAACACTTGCAAAACTTAGGTTGATTAAAGTCAAGTGTTATAATTAGAGTTAAAAACCGCCGCCTATTGTTTTTAGGTTATTGATGTGGCAGCGGAAGGTATTGTTTTGGTTCGAGGAATTTTCCAGAGGGGGGCGTCCAGCCCCCTCTAGGGAAAATTCCGGAGAACCAAAACAATACCGACGATCCAAATCAATAACCTAAAACATTAATGGCGCCCAAGGTTTTTAACATCATTCATAACTGTAACTTTGCTAAAAAAATACGTGGTTCTTGGGTTTCCTAGTACAAAAGAATTCCCCTACAAGGCATGTTCTTTATGCAATGCAATTTTCTCACTCCTATTTTAAAAAATGCACGAGTCTCATGAATGCATTTTAAATTAAGGGTTTCACCCTACGTCATACGGTTGACAAAAAAGATTTGGACCAATTAGAATGCGGCTTATAATACATTTCACACCAGATTATGCAAATCTTAAATATTCATTTATCATGTTAGGGCCACCACCTAGGGCCTAACGGCATTGCATGATTTGTGGAGTTTAACGGGAGTTTTTACGAAGGAAATTCACGGCATGGAAATGGGACGTTTTATTATTCAAGTTTTTCATTTTATATAATGGTTTGAAGTTTATGTCATATGCCAATGGAAAACAATGTCTGGAAACAGCATGTTTGAATTCAGAGAAGTTTGGGCCAAGTGACTGTATGTGGGTCATGGATAGCCTACATGCATGTTTAGCCTAACCTCACCCATATGGCGTGGGATCTACAAAATTCTTCAGGCTTGTTGTTGTTATACAAGCATGGCAAGTCTCAAATCAAGTGTTATGTGGCGCCTGAACAGTAGTTGTTGATCTGTTTACATTATGGATACCAGCTGACCAGTGGAGCATTATTTGAAAGGCATGAATGGCATGGATGTGGATAGGCCTAGCCTAGGCTATAGCATCGGCTAGGCTATTGGTTCATAAACGTGTTGATTCATTTGCATGTTTGACTGCAGTGCCAGCTCGGTGTGGACACCATGTCTGATGTCATTCACAGACTTAACCCAGTGAGCATGGTGTGAGTAGTTTTTTACACATATCAATCAAGAAAAATCATTGGCAACGTTTAGTTTTCTACAAAATTAAATAAATTTAAGAAATAGCTCAGGCGCTCAGAAGTCAAAACTACGGTCCTAGAATTTAAAATCATGCATTAAACTATTCATATTCAACCACCCTTGTAAATTTAGAGTCTATGTCATGGAAAAATAATATTGGGTAAAATTAAGGTTTTGAAAATATGCACATTCCCAGTTCATGAAACAAAACTTTTTCAGTTACCATACCCCAAAGTAAAAACTAATGGGGTTGACTCCATCAAAATTTGCCAAGATGGTTATGCTTGAAAACCTTGTTGTATCATGTTGTGATTGAGCTGTGTTGTAGCTACTGCATGCCTTGGTTTGGTAAGGTTATTTTTCCTGCAAAAAGTGAGGAGGGCGGGCGGCGAGGGCGGCGGTGTATATTTTACGAAATGACACTAAAATTTGGCCCTTTTCACTGAAAATTGATATTCCCACTAATTCCAGCCGCATCAAAAAAGCTAAAAAAAAGGTGAGGCCTTTTTTATTTATTACTATAGGTTTATAGGGAAAAGATCCCTATGTCTCTAAAATCACATGGAAAGTGACAGTGGCCCATCATCATCAACATTTCCGGATGAAAACATTAAAAAAAAAATTAAGCACTATCACGAAAAGTGCGGAGGGAGAGGGGCTTAGCTACGAGGAATCTATTTTTTTTAATGCGGCCTTTCATGGGTTTGGTGTTCAAGACACTAATGATTGAGATACTAAAATATCACAAAATTTCGCAACTTTTTAAATTGTTTTGAACCTGAAAAATTAAACCAGAGACAGTTCCATCTTAGACTAGTGTACGTTGGCATGACCACGCATGTCAATATCATCGGACAGAGCCCAGAGCACGCGCCCCTGTGGTTTTTACTGCGTGAGTGTTCTTGGTGGATGGAAAAGAACAACAAAACGAATCAAACTTGAAAAAAAAAAACAATTCACTGAAAAAAAAAAACAATTCCAATTCGGCTGTCGATCTTGCTTTTCTTGTGTTCCAGTATATAAAAATGACTGTACATGCACGTTTGTTTATGTCAGAGGTCATACTGCCAGGGGATTCCCAAGGTCACTTTATGACATAAATTATACACTGCGTAACCATGTAAAGAGGATCGACTGTTTTGACATGGTTGATGTCACAATGATGTGTGTGGAGAGGAATGGGAAGATACGGTTTGTGTTTGTGTTGGTTGTCATCATGGGCAACGGAGGGAGACTCATTTTACGAATATACGTAAAAAAAACTTTTTAGTCACTAAAAAAAGCGTTAAAGTCACCTTTCCTAAAGGCGACACTGCCACTGAACTTGTACCATTATTTTCTTCTCATTGGCGGTCATCATTCTCAAGTTAGATCGTCCTCGCGGTGATCCTCGCTAAATATATGCACAAAATGCACACCATGCATGCATGTGCCGGTTATTAGGTGGGGAAGTTAGCAGACCCAGGTGCAGGTCAGCCGGGCGATATATCAGCTGATTGCGGTGCATGGGTGCAGTTATGCTAGCAGCTAGCAATTGTGGTAGTACTAGATTTTACGTTGTCAAAAAAAACACCTCACTTCACCTCAAGTTCAGACCCGGGAGTCAGTCCTGAAAGCTGCACCAAATCACTCAACTTGCGTTGAATTATTCTGTTGAGGCTGTCAAATTCTTAGGGTGGTTGGACAATTACAAATATTCTTTCCCAGACAAGTTCTGCATAATATCCTCATCGTTGTTTTAGTTTCTTGCGACCCCCCCCCTCTAGAAAAAACGCGGTCTACATTCTGGTGTATAGAACCAAACTTAAAGAGCGCGTAAAGAGCTTGAGCCTTGAGGTATTATTTCAGACTATCGCGAACTTAGTTCATGTCCACCGTCCATTAGTAATCAGTTATTTACATGAATTTCCATGTCACAAAATATTTATTTACAATATATATCATAAAACAAAACCCATCTACACAACGTTAGGTTCGTTGTCAGTTACTATATTGTTAGTTTATTGGAGTGTGCGCTTTACATTTCTGTGATTTCATGCATTCATGGCTCTCATGCTTGCCCTTCTGAATTCACCGCGCGCGGGGCGGGGTAGTCAGGGAAATTTTTATCATGTTCAGGCCAAATTTATCAAATTTTGATCTGTAGTCTTGTACGTCATAAAAGCGAGTCATTGTTGCGCGTATGAATACAAATCGAGTCATGGTGAGTATCAATGACTGCGTCGGGATGAGATATTTATGTAACATAAGCATTTGATTGTACGCACATATTACATAAGTTATGAAGTGTAATTAACCACCCCCCTTTCAACATGTTTTGAGACAACAGATTACTGATAAAAAAGGAAATATGGTTAAATATAAAAAATCAAATATTTTTTTTAAGATGAAAAAACTTAACATAGCTTTGACTCTCTTGTGTTAAAAATTAGAATGCGTCCATTTCATTTAGAGTGTTTTTGAAAATTTTTCAGTTGCAAAATATAACTGATGTGAATTTAACAAATTTATCCTTCAATTTTAAGTAGTTCTGCAATTTCAATATTTGGACATTTTTGGTTGAATCATGATAGTGGCTTTGAGTCCAAACAAGCCTAGTCTTTGTTTTTGGGGTGTTATTTAATATTTGCAAAGATTTGTATTTTGAGTTACTCAAATATTTCAAAGAGGACTACACATATGATACTGTATCCAGATGTTTATTTTCATTCAATTGCGGTATAAGTCATGACCGTATGAAAGCCAATTAACGACTCAGCATAGCCACAAGTTGAACAACAACATGGGGGTGACACTGTGTACAATGCCCATTTTCGATAAGTCACCTATTACTTTATGCGTATGATGTAAAAGGGAATGGAAGTAGCGGCACAAAGCCACCACGTACGACCGGCGATGCATAAGTAACATATGTCATGGCAGTATGCCTCCACTCTCTTGTTCGAGTGTCCTATCCCGATTTATTTAAGATCCCTGACAACACAGCTAATTTTAATCAACCAATCATGGGCGGCGTGTAAGATCCAAACAGGTGGTATGCGAGTGCGCACACGTGTAGCACACATGTTAGAATGTCAAAACCCAGATTATGACATTTAACTAATAAACAGGCCATTCTATTTGAAATCCATACTCCATAAGACTTAAATGTGCACAACAAGAAGATTTTGAGGCACCCAAATTATGGGTCATAATAGTAATTTATATGGACTAGACAACTCAATAGATTTATTCCTTGTATTTGGCTACAGAAATGCCAAAGAGAGGAAAACAGTGATCTGATTTGCAGGAATGTAGCAGGAATTTTCCACTTTCACATAATCCATTGGTGCAAGAACGCATCGTAGAAAAGAAGGACAATTAATATAAGATAAATAATCAAGATATAAACTTGCGGATGTAAAGCGCTCCATTGAAAAATATCAACTACCTCTAAGAATTAAGCGAGAATTATTCTTGATACAAAAATTGTGCAATTTTGAATTTCGTATGCAAAATACAAAATTAAGCCTATATTTATATTTAAATATATGTTTATCAAAATACTTTCTGTTTACCTTTTACGACATTTCTGTGGCCAAACACATGTTAGAAATCTATTGAGTGACTAATATTTATGAAATTACCTAGATATGACACAATATGATTGCCTCTAAATATCTTGTTGCACTTTAAGTACACGGATAGCACTATAACATACCTTATAATTTATTGTAGATATCTGTGAACATCAGTGATATTAACGATGTGGGATCAGAAAGTTTGATACATTTGATACATTGAGCAATGGAACTTACTCGTATGGTAAATCGTTAAGGGTGGAGTCAGCCGACACATATAATATTCTTATATGCAATAATATTCTTGTTATCACCCTCCAAAACCATTCAAATTCCGAAATCATAGGCATATTCAGTCTTCAAGTTCTTCAATTTTATTCAGCTATAAGACATGTACCAGGAATGTGAAATAACAGGAAACGGATATTGAAAATGGAACTTATATAAGTATTTATTTAAATATGACTAATGAGATGTAAATACACTAGGACCACGCTGACAACCATGGGGGCTATAAAGAGAGTATAGGTGGCCCTTACTTAAAAAAGTGATAACTGATAAAACAAGGAAAATAAATTAAACTAATTTTTTAAACGTATAAGAAAAACAAATATCGGTCATGCTACATGACTGGGATTCATCTACAAAGTCTGCTTTAACTGAAAAAGATAGGAATTTGGAGATAGTATATACTGCAAATTTTCATGAGGCTTCTAATTGGCTGCAAAATAAAAATTGAATTGAAGAAAAATGGTTATAGTCACCAAGATAGTTTGATTTCACTAGTATATTAAATTGTAATTCCGTCATCTGTGTTTGGACCAATAATCTTCCAGCACAAAAATCTAACTAGTCTGTGTCCAGCTGAACTAACTAACGGTGATTCATACTTTCATACACAGTCTAATTAAATGTGTGAATCGCAGTAAGCCACAACTGTAATCAAAGCATACAAAGTTCGCGTGCGCATACGCATTCACAATAGCCACACCAAAGCGAATGACATCACTCCTTAGTTCAGCCCCCGGAATGAAATATACTAATTATTGTTTTTGATTGACTTTGATTGAAGTTATTTCATTCCAAACTACAGTTAATCTATTATACATTAAGCAAGGTATCCACTGCAACTTCTGTTGCTTTGTAAACCTTTTATTTACATCCTCATAGTCTCCGGTGTCCTTGTCTGGGCTAGCATTTGCTTTGTTCTTCCCTGGTTATGTTTCTTTATCTCCATTTTCCTTGGGTTTCCTCTGAATCTTTTCTGTCTCTCTTCTGAAGTTCCATGTATGGTCCTTTTACTCCCTGCTGTTCACTGGATTTTTCTCTTTGTTGTTTGAAGACAATTGCCATTTTTCATTGAAAATTTTTCCACAGGAGAATAGCATCAGCTCCAGCTATGATTGCAATGGCAATTGATGGTAGGAGGACATTTAGAGGTAGCTGTTGGTGTGAGGCTTCCCAGTTGTAATGGGCCACTGGCTTATACTGGTGCTGTTTCTGGCTTCTCAGTTGTAAGGGTACTTATTAGTTCTGTTGCTGTTTCTGTGGTCAATTGATGATGTAAAGTGTTGATGGTGCTTCTGATTAACACAAATTAGGGGGCCCCCTGAACATTACGAGCGTACCAGTGGAACAGCTGACGCTGTGAACTAATGCAAAATAAACATTGTATTGTTATGGTTGTGTCAACATTGGACATTTGAGTCTGTAGTGGTGCATTACCAGACCTAAACTTGATTACTACCTTAATGAGGACTTCTTTCACAAGCATCAGTTTTGAAGTTGACAGCGTGGGATTAGAATGCTCCTGTGTGCAGTTAAAGGTACATCACTCCCATTAATGACTTACCTGTGTCTGGTCCTTCCTATGCTAACATCAGGGTACTTCAAAGATGGAAGATATTGATGTTTAGTGCAACTCGAACTTAAATGAAAATTAATTTGACCCCTACCACTTTGTTAACACAAAGTAGTCTCCTTCATCTTCTTTCACAGGCATTCGTCGTATAATGAGTCTATGTCCATCATCTAATAAGCTGACCTTCAAGGACACTAATAGAAGCGGTATCCTCGCTCAGTGCACCAGCATAGGGGAAACCCATCTGTATTTTTGGTGCAGTTCATCAGGAAGCGTAATTGCGTCTAATTTTTTTTTTCCAATTTCCTACAATTCTACCACAGTTCCCAACTAAGTGTTATTTTCTTACTGTAAGTTCTGAAAATTTGCGTCCAGCCAATGATAAGAGCCAGAACAATCCCATCGTAAATATAACAAAAGACATCTTAAGTAGAAGCGTGTAACCAAGCACTTTCACATTGTTGTTTTAGTAATGCAAAGGAACAACAACCAAAAATGACATAATAGACACGAGAGGTTAGGTATATTACAACACACAATATGCATAAGAGGTTATTTTTCACAGAAGACTTCCGTTTCTATTTGTTAATTAACCTTTTGTATTTAAGTTATTGGTTGACTGCCTATTCTTAACAGTTGGAAACAGGTTGTCATCACATATTTCCAACAGATCAACAGGGTCAATAAGCAAGCGGAAACGAGTCAAGCTGGATAATAATTCCTTATGCGTACTACCCAAATCCTCGATGATGTATTAGCTGCTTAGGTTTGTTACCTTGTTTGACATTGTGAATGATCATTTAACTTTATTGCTATGACTGGCCGATTCTACCTAGTGTGATCAATGGCCTCATTGCGTCCCGTTTGAACTTCTCAACACTATTTTAGTTAAAATTCATTATGCTTTATCATATTTAAGGATGTTAAAAGATAAAAACCCAACCCGAACCCCAGTACAATTCCCATCCCACTGCCATCGGGCACTCACTGCATTCCCTGTAGGATTGTATACCACGTACAAGTACGTGTAATGCTCTATTACACATGTGGCCGGGATGCATGGCAGTAGTGGTACTGACATGCACGTCGTCAACAGTTTTCCATTTTCACGGTGTAGACTTTAGCAAGGTCTGCCCGAAACTGCTGCGGGACTAACAATATGTAACACTGTGGCTTTGAGCTCGCCGGTGTGTGTGCCGGGTGTGTGTGTGTGTGTGTTGTAGGTGTGGTGTGGTGTGTGAGAGCGGGAGGGTAAGTTGTTGCAGACTGTGACCATCGTACCTACCCATCCCAAATTCCGTTAAATAGGTGGTTCCCATTGGGGTCGAGTTGGCCTTGTCAATTTGGGTAGTACGCATAAACCGGATTTTTTAGCCCGCTTGACCCCATACCGTCAATAGGCACTGTACTATGACTGAGATAGAATCAAACACAAATGCTCTTCTAACTGGCAGTGGCCGCATTAGAGCTCAGAAGATCATGATGTAACCTAGTTATGCCTTAATACATTATTAAACATTATGTTACCTTCAAATATTACCTGAAAATTGTACTAATCTTTTCCAAACACAGAATTTACTTTTTAAATTTGATATCACATACAAGACAGTTCTTAACCCAGCTCTCACAAGACACCAGACCCACATACTGGGGTTATGGAGAACTGACCAGTGTCAAAGAAAATCACTTCTACTACTTTATATAGGGATTATTTGGCAATAGGCTAGGACTAGTTAAAAAAACTTTGAGAGTACTTAACCACCTCCCATTTGCAGTGGTCATTTCACTAAACTTACTTGTTCAAACCCTACAGTTTTTTGTGTTTGCATAAGTTGGATGATGAGATGTGTCTGTCTTTAAAGAACCATTTGCTTCATAGTTGAGAAATTTAGTTTATAGGCTACATTTTCCTACATAACCAATATAAAAGATAGACCATAAATATCTACATTTTATAAAAGTAGCTACTATTGTTTGAAATCCAACCTTCGAACAGTTTTTGAACAAATTCATTTGAACTACACGATCAACTGCTATTGCACACGATAGAAGTGCCATCCTCTTTCAGCTTCTGCTAGTGTGTAACATTCATAAATGTTCTCATATTCTCATTTTTGTCTTTCCTAATGTTCAGTATCATCTTTTGGTCCGGGTCCCCTTGGGCCTGTTAATCCTTAACTCCAGGTAATGCTTGGGTTCCTTTAGACTCTCCTCTTCTTCTCTTCTCAATTCATGTATAGTCCATCCACTCCCGTTGCTCTTTTTCCTTTCTTGCTGAGACAATTGTTGTTTTATTTAAAATTCTCCACAGGAGACACATTAGCCCTGCGAGACAACATGACATTGTAGTATAGGACACCGGGATTAAGCTGCTTGGCAAGTAATTACTGATTTGTGTTGCGGTTGTTGCTATGGTGCAGGAGCTTGTGGTAGTACATTAGAAGGCCTACTGAGCTCTACGTACCATTTGGAAAAGCAGCAAGCACTGAACATAATTGCAAAATAACTGTATTGTTTGGCGTGTCAGTGTTAACATTGAATGTAGTGTTGATACCCATATATTTAAGTGGGTAATTAAATAATCTCCATATAATGCATAAGGTACATTGTAAAGTTGACAGGTGGGTGAGGTTTTCCTCCCTGCAGTGCAGTTAAATGTAACCACTCCCTCCTACTTCACTCTAACATCACTGCCCATTAATGATGCTGTGTCTGGTTTCTATGGCTACATTCCGGGTATTTCAACAGGTGTAGATATGATGTTACTACTTCAAGATCATAGTGGGCAACACCGCCAGCCACCAAATGATCAGAATATCTGTAAATGATGACAGAAGTAAAAAGGCTTCATCCTTCTTTTATAGCATTTTCGTATTTGAGAGTCTGATCCTTTATCTAGTACACTGTACCTTGAGGGATCAGCTTCTACCAATCTGTATGTCTCACTTAAAAACAGATTACCATTGGGAATCGCAAGATATCATCGAACCAAGATAGTAGCATCAGGAGAAAAGCAATATGATCCCTGCGCTTGTAATTCTATTAAGTTCCCAAACGGCATTATTTGTTCACACTGTACATTATCACAATCGTCTGCCCATGCTTCACATTGATGGATGAGG
Source organism: Ophioderma brevispina (assembly GCA_023653785.1). NCBI lineage: Eukaryota > Metazoa > Echinodermata > Ophiuroidea > Amphilepidida > Ophiodermatidae > Ophioderma > Ophioderma brevispina. The sequence continues at coordinate 18,841 of JAMKCH010002955.1, read as the reverse complement.
GAGGAGCAATATACTGTAATATATCTTCAACCTTCAAGAGCTTTGAGCCCAATCCTATACATCCACACAATATAATCTAACTCACCTTGTGGCACGCTAACATTGGCTATGGCCCTTAATTTTTTAAAAAAGCCTCAAATTTACTACTTCCTTTTTCTTCCCATTGAATGTATTGGTCGTAAGAATTGGTTGATGCATATCCACAATGGATGGAACAGCTGTGCTCTCATACTCCGCTACTACTTTGATTCTTTGTTCCAACCAGCTCAACTACTTTTTGATGCACTTGTCTAACTAGCCGAGCTAACTAACTAAACTAAGTTGTGCCCAGGCCAAGATTGAAGCCATGCTTTTTTTTTATTATGACGTGATTATTTTAAAATGAGTGAATCGCCTTAACACTATCACAGCTTTTCTCCGCTTGAATGTTTATGATCCTCATGGTATGAGTAGCAGCAGGAAGAGTTTGTAACTACCAAATTGGTTGGTTTTTTCCTCCTTATTGATTATGAAAGAGTAATGAAACTGCACAATTTGAATTACAACACCAAGGAAACTCTTAGTGCAGTATGGTGTGGTTATTCCTGTAGGATTTTCACGCTAAATGATTTTGTTGCTGTTTTTAGTTTCCAATAGGGCATGACCCTGTCATAAATAATGGGGTTCCAATTTTCGTACTACTCTGCTCCCCCTACTGCTCCCATCGTACTGCTCCCCGCCCTTCTTCGGAGAAGGGGAGGGGGAGTTATTACAGGGGACAATGAAATGAGTCAATCAAGTTTGTCTCCTTATAGGATTGAAAAGTGAATATATTTGCCTAGGTTCCACCTTTAAATTAAAGCAGTAATAAAGTAAATAAGCCCATAATGGGTTCACAATGTCACCCTGGGGATGAATGCTCAGCCATTTTTGAAAGGGGTGTCAATTGAAATGATTCATCTTGTCATCTGAAGCATAAGGCATTTGAACTGATTTGGTGATCATAACCATTGCAAACCCACAAGTCAAACACTTAAAATAGTAAATTTTGGATCCTATGAGACATACGAAACAAGTTGTCGCAGTTTCAACAACAATTTGAGCATAAGGTAGATGGCACCCCAAGATGAACCTGAACCATTATGGGGCTATACCGCTTTACTAAAGGGCTGGAACATGGACAAAGATATACTTTCTAAATCCTTATAAGGAGACCAAACATGTTATTGTACATTAAAACAAAAATTTTTCTTTTTTTAAATTTAAATTTTCCCTATGTCTATGCAAAATTGAAACTGGGCAAGAACCATGAAAATTGTGTAACTTCCAAAAGCTGTTGAAGATATGCAATATAATGCAACAACAAGTTGACTGAGTTAGGCTTCAGGCTTAAGAATCTGTGGGTGTTACAGATGATTTTTAAATGCCAAATCTCAAAATGGTCAAAAAGTGAGTAAAGTCCTTCTGTTTGTACTCATCATGGAATAGCTGGATAATCAATTTTCAAAGGCTGGTTGAATGAAATTTATTTTAATGCATTACAATCGAGTAGCTACTCTACGTGAGGAAGAAGAAACGGCTGCAGATGTCAGGCATGATAGTTTAAGGTTTGATTTAGAGTCTTGAATATTAAACTTGAATTTCCTATCTATCTACATAGACTCATACGAGTTGCTCTAAACCCTGTCGACCCGAATTAATTTTGGAGTGCATTTTTGAACTGTCACCTAAAGACATGTCTAGAACTCTCAGCATAGCAATTCACTTGCATTCTCCATGGCAAAGCCTGCCCGAAGTTGTAAAGCACATTATAAAGGGGAAAATGATACCAAACAGCATCTTTTGGATTGTTCCACATTTGAGATACCAAAAATATTATTTAAAAAAAACTAAAAATTATTTATTTATTTGAGAAACGCTCAGGAGGTCTATCGGGCGAAGGTGCTTAAGCAAGAATATGAAAGCAAATTCCTATGAACATTCAAGGAAATTAAATTTGTACCATTAAGTTCTATGCTAATAATAATTGTTTCAACAATAATGGTGAAATTGGTTCATTCTTGATATAGGATCTAATGTACCCTGATAATAGTAGCCCCTTCACTTTCATCCTGTCTCTGGTCATGCCTCTTTAACTCCATGTATCCTTGGGTTTCCTCTGAATCTTGTCTCTTCTGAAGTTCCGTGTATGGTCCTTCCACTCCCTGCTGTTCACTGGATTTTTCTTTGCCCTTTGAAGACAATTGCTTTTTTAACTGAAAATGTTTCCACAGGAGAACAATATCAGCTACTATTGCTATGACAGCCACAGCAATTGGTAGTATGAGAAAATATATGTGGCTGCTTGCCAATAGTGGCTTCTTAGTTATAAAAGGTACTTCTGGTGTTGTCTTGGTGGTCAATGATGATGATGATGCTGGCCTCTCAGTTGCAGGTAGGACTGGTGCTTCTGGTAACACTATTAGGGGACCCACTGAACATCTGCGACTACCAGTTGGAAATGCTTTGCTGATCATATTACAAATAAACATTGTATTGTTATGGCTATCCATGTTAACATTAATTGTAGTGGTTGCTTTGCCTAGATCTTGAATTGGGGATGTAAACAGACCGAAGAATTCTTTCACAAGCATCAGATGTAAGTTGACAGGTGGGTTGGAGTCTCCTGCTATGCAGTTAAATGTAACATCACTCCCATTAATGACTACCCTGTCTGGTCCTATGCTACATTCAGGGTACTTCACAGGTGGGAGGTATGATGTTATTTTCAGATCATACTTGTCATATTCAACAAGGTGACCATCAGTTGCGTCATATATGTGACAAGAATGAAAGCCTTCACCTTCTTTCACAGCATTTCGTATTATAAGTCTGTATCCTCCATCTAGTAAACTGTACCTTGAGGAATCAGCTTCTACCAATCTGGTATTCTCACTCAGTACATTACCATTGGAATACCAGTATATGTCAAATCCACTAAGAACAGAATGGTAAGATCTGCAGTTTAATTCTATTACAGTTCCCAAATGAATATTATATTGTTCGCTGTATGTGATTGACACTAGCGGCAATGCTTCACATCCAATAATGACAGAAAAGGCCAGTGCTGTTGCAAATATAGCAGAAGGCATGTTGAATATTATCTTAGTCAGATACATACTTGTAATCAAATTGACTTTGTGGTTACAACTGACACATATAGTGGCTAATGAGCATATATTTTTAGCATAATACTTCACTTCACTTTCCTTTTATTTGTACTTTTACTTTCCTTTGCCCATTTAATACATTTGTTATCTATTCAGGTAACGATCCATTCCTCATTCCTAAACTCGGAGCAGATTGCATCACACATTGTGTACTCTTACTTTTGATTAAAATTGTCCAACAAGGTCAGTATGTCAGGTGAGTATAAAAACCAAAGCATCTAACAAATGGTATGTTAAATAACTGTCATCTTAAATCCAAAATTTCAACCTCGCTCCTGGTTACATTGTAAAATTATGGATTGAATAACACCTTGAATATTCTCACACTTTAGGGGGTGTTTCCATAACCTGAACCATCTGACACTTTTTTTTCTGACACACTTATGAATTTGAAAACCCTTCACAGAATAAAACACAGGTTTATTCCGTTAAGGTTTTTACATTTCCCCACCCCCTGTCAGACCCAAGAGAGGTAAAAAGGTAGTAAAGGTAAAGGGGATGGACCTGTATGCACAGGAACGGAGTGCCCATCTCTCTTTCGAAGCGATTGGGCCAGACTCCACCATATACTAATGTTGCTGTAGTGGGATCGCTACACCTCCTCTACAGCGAGTCTGTTACCTTCTCAGCATTGAATAATGCAGGTACCCATTTAAACACCTGCACCTGGGTAGAGAGGAGTAATTGAAGTAAAGCGCCTTACTCAAGGGTGTAACACATTGGCCACAGCGGGGCTCGAACTCACAACCTTTGGTGTGCGAGTCGGGCGCTTTATCCACTGGACCACATGTGCCCTGAGAGGACCATGTACCCAAGAGAGGACCATGGGGGAACTAATTATATGGTTAGTAGGGGCTTGTGCCCTCCTACAGCATACCTAAGTTTGGCTACTCTAGCTCATCTAGAAAAAAATATGGCCAAATGTTGACCCTTTTGTGGACACAGACAGAGATCCATTCACACATCCAGACAGACATTGCTATTTCTTAAGCTGGATTTTGCTGGCTTTGTCATCTTTACTTTTAAATTAATGAAATTTAGGTTGTTTTCTTTTTATTTTTAATGTTGCATACATATGAAATTGAGTGACTGATATGTTACAAACAATCATAAAACCTGTTAAAAATTATGCTGAACTCCTAGTTGACTAATGGGAAAGCATGGATTAGCCTTTGATTACAGACCACTAACAGTAGTCTATGGAAAAATGGCAACTTTGAGCATGTGTATTTAACATTTAAAACTCGCACAGAGGAAATACAACAATATCACCCCAAAGTACAAGCTAAAATCACCAAAATAACCAAATTTTGAACATATGAAAATCAGAAAATTGTTTAGTTACGAATCACCAAACTCGCCGCATGTCAGACCGGCAACACAAGATTCTCTATAGTCGTTAAAGCTAGTAATGAGCAAATCGATGTAAAATTGATGAGCTTGTAGTAAATTGCCTAAAATACACTGTCCAAATGCCACTTTGTTTGAGAAAGCATACCAGTCTACCATGTCAATCATGAAATTCCATCACTTTCGTAATATAACTAGTCCATTTTCAGACATTAGAAAGCTCTTTTTCAGATGCCATGTAAGAAAGTAGTCCACCACCCAAGATTTTTTATCCTTATGGAAGCCAGGTTAGTGGCGTATAACCCTTTGGTGCTGGAGGTCCTGGTCCTCCCAATGGGGCCACTTAACAAGATTTAATTGGGTATATACTCTTTAAATGTAAAAGAGTGAAACTTTTGTAAACCACTCCAAAATGAGTGGTTTTATACTTTAAAAAAGCAATAATTATTTCCAATCAAAAAAGAGTGAAAATCTTTCCAAAAAGAGTGAATTTTCACTCATTTGAAGAGTTGAACTAAGGACAACTCCTGTTGTAGAAAGCCACTCATTTTGGAGTGGTTTACAAGAGTTTCACTCTTTTGATGAGCAAACTTTTCACTTATGTACATTTAGAGGGCAAGCTAAATTATAATTCATTCTCCCCATGGTTCAGTTGAAATGAACCATATTAATACCCCATCCTTTGGAGGGACATATTAAATATCAATCATGAAAATTCAACTACTTTCAATCATGAAATTCCACCACTTTCTTAATGTAACTAGTGTCAATCAGAGATACTGTAAGAAAGATTTTAGAACTCAGGGATTTCGTACAAATAGACCCTTCAACCTGCAGCTTCCAAGAGGTTTTTCAAGCTTGTTCTTAAACATTTAAGGAAAATCTTATTGAACTATATATATTAATTCCAAAAGATATTTTTTCTGATAACAGTGATGTTGTTCTTACTGTACAAGACTACAAGATTTGACAGTCTATTAAACATTTATATAAGTAGCCTCTGCAGCTTCTGTCGGCTCATAACTGTCCTTTACATTCTCATATTCTCTGGTGTCTTGTCCTGGGCCAGTATCACCTCTGTCTTGTCTCTCGTCCTGTCTGTTTAATTCCATGTACGCTTGGGCTTCTTGTGGATCTTGTCTCCTCTGAAGTTCCATGTATGGTCCATCTACTCCCTCCTCTTCACTGGATCTTTCATTGTTCAAAGACAACTGTTTTTTTAATTGCAAATTTTTCCACAGGAGAACAAGAACAGCCACTACTGCTATGACTGCAATGGCAATTGGTGGTGTGAGGATAGGGATGATGCTGCCTCCAGAAGTAATCAACTGATTCTGAGTTAGTGGTGGTGTTAGTGGTGCTGAAGCCTCTGGTAGTACTATTAAGGGGCCCACTGAGCATTTACGAGTACCATTTGGAAAAGCAGCACTGAACATATTGCAAACAAACATTGTATTGTTATGGCTTTCAGTGTTAACATTGATTGTGGTGGTTGAATTACCCAGATATTTAAGTGGGTAATTAAAATAATCGTCTGAATGTGAAAGGATCAGTTGTAAGTTGACAGTTGGATTAGAGTTTCCTGCTGTACAGTTAAATGTAACATCACTCCCATTAATGACCACTGTGTCTGGTTCTATGCTACATTCAGGGTACTTCACATGTGGGAGGTATGTTGTTATTTCCAGATTATAGAAATCATATAGCTTTATAAAATGCCCTTTGTCAAAAATCCAACAGGCATAAATGCCTTCATCTTCTTTCACAGCATTTCTTATTATGAGTCTATATCCTCCATCTAGTACACTGTACCTTGAGGGATCAGCTTCTACCAGTCTGGTATTCTTACCCAATATAACATCATCATTGAATTCCCAAAATATGTCCACTTCATTAACATGATCAAAAAGATGCAACGTGCAGTTTAATTCTATTACAGTTCCCAAATAAGTGTTACTTTGTTCACTGTATGATAAAGCTTCTCATCCACTAACAACCACAGCAAGAACAAGTACTGCTGTAAATACTGCCAGAGCATGTTGAACAGAATCAAATTACATGCATACATACATGTAATCCAACTGATTTTAGGATTGCAACTGTCACATATCATGAATGGACATGAGATTTAACCAAATATTTCTTTTCCTTTTGTTTTTACACTTTTACTTCCCTTCACTGATCTAATATACTTATTCATATATAATTGTCTGATACCCATTCCCAAAGTTGGAGCAGCCTTGTTCACACAATGTACTCTACTTTTTATTTAATTGACCAACAAGGTCAGCTTGAGCAGAAACCAAAAGTTGATTCCTGAAGTAGCATGAGCCAAAACAAAGGGGTGTTGAAAAAGAAAACTTATTTTGCTCTCAGGTGTATTGAAAAAATACATTGAATAATATTCTGAATACTCTCACTGTTCTGCAAGGCTATTCTTCTCTTGAAGATCTTGTTGTGGGAGCGTAGGAAATTTGCAACTCCATTGGGTTATTTATGGATCATGAAAGCGTAATTGAAAGTTTGTGTTCAACTAAAAGTCTGATGCTTAATTAGTAAATTACATATTGGTAAATGCCTCCAATTTTGTAATTGACACGAAGTACAGGCCAGTTTTGAAAAACAAAATTGTGAAATTCAGATAGTTCTTACATGAAATGTTAGTTTCAGTTGTACACAAATACAGGATCAGCACCAGAGTGGTGGCGGGGGGCAGCTTCCCTCCTTAGAGTTTTAAAATTCAGGAAAAACAGGTGTTTTAAGCAATAAATTGCATTAAAATCAGTGTTTTACCTATACGAGTTAAGGCATGTTCAGACGATCGTTGTTAAGTCGTTGGTAAGATCGTTGGTAAGCACAGTCATTGGTAAGCTCGTGAGTAGTGAACGTCTGAACAACATCATTGTTAAGCTAACAACGAGTTAACAACGACGATTTACTTTTAAGAAATCTTAAAAGTAGTGAACTACTTGCGAGCGATCGTCATTGGTAAGTGCCGTGTGAACAGTGCTACTCACGACGTCGATGTTAAGGGTGACCTCATATCTCATTGTGACCTCGTAACAACATGCAGGTCAACTTATTCCGTAGCGTGGATACCATAAACGAATGCCATTTTACTTGTGTGTTCATCAACTTTGACAGCGGTCTTGTGCTTGTCTGTAGTACAGTTTACTGTTTTTCCAATTTATTTTGATAATGGCATCATCATCTAGTAGTAGGCCTACAGCCCCGAAAAACAAGTGAACACGGAACCCAAACTGGTCCGAGAGAGAGATACAAGCGTTAATCGAGATCGGAATGAACCCACCGTGCAAGATAAAATTGAGTTGAAAGCTGTTGAAGACAACTAAAAATAAGGATTTCCCTTTTCGCGATCACGTGACAGTTGACAGGCAGCCTCGTGTCCCATGTTGGTTATGCACACACAGCGCAGGTGCAGAGTATTTTGAAAAATTTTTATTGAGAAATTAATTCGATCGGTATTCAATCTTAATAAGTACATATTCATTGTTATTTGTGCGAGATTAGAACTTTATATGATTTGTATTAAGTGAGCAATCGTGAATTAATCACAGCATGTGCGAATCAAACCGGCCACTGCACGTAACTCTGTCTCTGTGGCGAGGAACCACATTTCGTTGATGATGCATGAACTTTGTTTTTGATGATGTTATGTTTGGGGCCGGATCGCTTCTCACGGATTGGTGTTGGGGGAATGATTATCGGCATAAACAGCGTTACTGCCAAATCCTCTGTCGATGAGTAATAACGAAAATTTTTTTTTTTTTTTTTTTTTTTTTTTTTTTTTTTTTTTTTTTTTTTTTTTTTTTTTTTTTTTTTTTTTTTTTTTTTTTTTTTTTTTTTTTTTTTTTTTTTTTTTTTTTTTTTTTTTTTTTTTTTTTTTTTTTTTTTTTTTTTTTTTTTTTTTTTTTTTTTTTTGCATTGTTTACAATGGGTTGAGTTTCCCGGGGTTTCAAGCAATTAACCGTCAGGTCAGCGCGAGCGGCGCGCTACTTCCGCTATTTACCAATGACAGGTGAAGGCCGCTCGCTGGTAACTTTGGAAGGGTATCGTTGTTAAGTTCCGTGTGGACGTGCGTCGTTGTTAAGATGTGCTAATGAGGATTAAATGAATTTTTCGTTGGTAACGCTACTTTCGAAAGTAGGCCACCGTCTGAACACACCTTTAATCATGTAATATTTTGCCCCTCCTAAGATTTTACCCTGGCGCCACACCTGCACAAATTATACCATCTACCCATGAATAACTCTCTTGCACTCACCATAAAACATGATGTACATATACAACAGCTTAACCCTAAAAGAGCCGGGCTTTTTGGACCCATCTCACCGCCGGGCCCCCCTAGTATCTCGGAAACGGATTGATGAACTATCATATGTGTGGTACCAATGGATAGCTATGACCCTCCCGAGTCCATTGATACCAAAAAAAGTACAAACATACCTTGTATGACGTCACAGTGACGTAAAACATGATGTCATCCAAAATGCGAAAAATCTCAAAAAATCGCAAAATTCACGGTTTTTCGCCATTTTTTCAAGCAAAAGTTGGATTTTTTGGCCATGATGTGTGTCAAAGTATGCACACACATGCTCTTACTACAAATAAATAAATAAGATAAAACATAGTGTAACTGTATCCTTAGCAAAAAAAAACTGGATTTCCTGCTGTTCTGTGTAATTTTAATGGGAAATAGCTTTTCTTCGCACGCAGTGCGCGATTACGCAACGCTGCGTCATAACTGTAGGTCCGATTTTGTTCAAAATGGTCTTAAATCGAGCGCAAGGCTTCAAAGAAAAAAGTCATGCAGTTTCGGCGTGAAAAAATAACGAACAGGTGAGATACGACAAAAAATGTCGAGGGGGGGCGGATTCCGCCCCCCGGGCCTTTTAGGGTTAAAGGTGGGTGAGCCAATCAAGAACCTCATCCCTGCTTTATTCCATCAAAATCAAGATATGTTTTCTCTTTACCTCAGTGAAATTTAGGGCCCATGGGAAATGTTTCTTTTTATGTTATGAATAAAAGCATCTCAAAATGTGGTAGACCACATTAAAGAGACACTGACCCATTTGAAAAATAGTGTGCCTTCTAGATTTTTCAGAATTGATATTTTTGCATGGTTGTAAAGCTTGTTTATACATTAGCCCTCACCTGAAATTTGCAAGTTTTGTTGCATTTTGAAACCATGGACAAATTTTTTCTTTTAAATTTTTCAGCCCACAAGTAATTCGATGACAATTATCTTTCATATAATACAAGTTAAATGCTTGTCTTGTACTTAGTTATTATTTTTTTAATAAATGATCGAGCCGTCTATGTACACAAAATCCTATGCTCACAGCTAGAATCCTTTATCCTAATAATAATCATTACAGCATCATCATGCATAAACATAATCCTGCATTGGGCAACTGCATTGCACCATCTTACATAAATAACATCATGGGAAATTCCCAAATCTTGCAATCTGTTTTGATCTCAATGCATAAACAAGTTGACTCATTTTCAAAATTTAGCACATTTGGGGAATTCCATTTCTTTTCTTTCTAGTTGTAAACAACAGGTGTGATCTCAATATAGCACTAGGGGAATTCCCTGCTCTTGTTCATCATAAACAAAGTACCTTTCCCATGAGAAATCTTTTCTCAAATAAAATAATCCTTTTAATCACAAAATGGAGGCTAATATAACAACAGTAAGCAGGTCATGAATTTGTTTTTAAAAAAGTGAGGGCATTAAGAGAGATTCAACATCGTATTCAAGGGGATTAAGGGGAGAAAACATGAGAATAGCATCACAGCTACCACCATTGACCTTTGACCTAAAGACCTGTCCCTCACACCACAGGTAGTGTTACCTTCCAAGGTCCTCAAAATTGGACTAGGAATCTGGGCGGTACAGAAACTTGTATGTGGCTTTTTATCTAGTGAACCATAAATAAATCAAAGATGCTAGAATCACAAAAAAAATATGTCTGTAACCCCCAGGGCACTAACTGCCTATCTATTGGCATTTAAGCACTATTTATTTGCCAGCCTGCCAATGTGGTTCTTCATCACAGACTGCGGATCACATTCTCAATGAGTGCCCTACCTTTCGTCCACCGCTGGACACAGATTTCTCAAACCCCAACCAATCAACAGTGAGTTGGCTCCACCGCTTACAACATATTAGCTGCTGCTTCATACGCAAGAAGAAGAAGCACTATTTAGATTGATTACTTGGAGGGTAATATCATATAAGGTATGGTTTACACAGAGAAAAAGAAGCACTATTTTTATTGGTTACTCAGAGAGCTATCTCATGTTGTATCCTGTTATCAGACTGATTGCACTATAGGTGGATATGTCAGGGTTGGGGGTAAACTTCAGGTAAAATCACCCTCTAAAGAAATTTCACCCTTTTGAGTTGAATGAACATGTATTCTTAACTTTTTTAAATAAAAAACAAACTCAATTCTGGTAAGGAATAAAAAATACCCACAGCCATTAAAACTGGAATGCTGATAATACTTGTTTTTCAACAAATTCTGTGTGGAACAGATATTTGTCAACAGATATTGCCTGAAATTCTTGATTTTTTTTAGAAAGGTATCTTTGATTCCGATATATAAAAGAATCAATGGCATGTCACAATAAGGCTCATTCCATTGTTCTTTGAAAAGAACAAAATAGGATTTCCCTTTTCGCGATCACGTGACAGTTGACACGCAGCCTCTGTCCCATGTTGGTTTGATGCACACCACGCAGGTGCAAGTAGTTTTGAGAAATTTTTTATTGAGAGAGAAATTAATTCGATCGTATTCCATCTTAATCGTACCTATTCCTTGTTATTTGTGCGAGATTTATAACTTTATATGATTTGTATTAAGTGAGCAATCGTGAAATAATCACAGCAAGTGCGAATCAAACCGGCCACTGCACTAACTTGTCTCTGTGGCGAGGAACCACATTCCGTTGAGGATGCATGAACTTTGTTTTTGATGATGTTATGTTTGGGGCTTGGATCGCTTCTCCGGATTTGGTGTTGGGGAGAATGATTATCGGCATAAACAGCGGTACTGTCAAATCCTCTGTCGATGAATAATAACGAAAATCAAAAGCCAAAATATCGCTTTTAAAAACACAACCTCCTGCTTGAGGATTCCATTTTGGCATTGTTTACAATGGGTTGAAGTTTTCCCGGGGTTTCAAGCAATTAACCGTCAGGTCAGCGGCGAGCGGCGCGCTACTTCGCGCTATTTACCAATGACGGAATGAAGGCCGCTCGCTGGTAACTTTGGCAGGTATCGTTGTTAATTTCTGTGTGGACAGTGCGTCGTTGTTACTATGTGCTCAATGAGTGATTACATGAAATTTTTCGTTGGTAACGCTACTTTCGAAAGTAGGCAACCGTCTGAACACACCTTTAATCATGTAATTTTTGCCCCACCACAAATTTACCCCTGGCGCCACCCACTGCACAAATTCTACCATCTACCCATGAATATCTCTCTGCACTCACATAAAACATGAATTAATATACATAAAAAAAAAAAAAAAAAAAAAAAAAAAAAAAAAAAAAAAAAAAAAAAAAAAAAAACAAAAAAAAAGAAACAGCTTAACCCTAAAAGAGCAGGCTTTGTGACCCGTCTCACCGCCGGGGGGGGGGGGTGGATTCCGTCCCCCCTAGTATTCGGAAACGATTTGATGACCTATCATATGTGTGGTACCCATGGATAGCTATGACCCTCCCGAGTCATTGATACCAACAAAAGTACAAACATACCTTGTATGATGTCACAGTTGACGTAAACATGATGTCATCCAAATGCGAAAATCTCAAAAATCGCAAAATTCACGTTTTTCGTCCATTTTTTCAAGCAACAGTTGGATTTTTTGGCATGATTGTGTTCAAAGTATGCACACACATCTCTTACTACAAATAAATCACATAATAAGATAAAAATAGTGTAACTGTAATCCTAGCACAAAAAAAAACTGGATTTTCCTGCTGTTCTGTGTAATTTCAATGGGAAATAAAGCTTTTCTTCGCACGCAGTGCGCGATTCCACGCTTGCGTCACAACTGTAGGCGATTTTGTTCCAACATGGCTTATCGAGCGCAAGGCTTCAAGAAAAAGTCATGCAGTTTTTCGACGTGCAAAATAACGACAGGTGAGATACGACAAAAAATGTCCGCGGGCCTTTTATATTTAAAGGTGTGTGAGCCAATCGACAACCTCAATCCCTGCTTATTCCATCAACATCACAATGATTTTTCTCTTTACCTCAATGAAATTTAAGGGCCCATGGGAACGTGTTTTCTTTTTATGTTAGGAATAAAATCAATCTCACAATGTGGTAGACCACATTAAAGATACCTGACCCATTTGAAAAATAGTGTGCTTCTAGATTTTTCAGAATTGATATTTTTTGATGTTTAAAGCTTTTGTTTATACATTAGCCCCTCACCTAATTTGCAAGTTTTGTGTGCATTTTGAAACCATGGACAAATTTTTTCTTTATATTTTTCAGCCCACAAGTCGTCGATGTGACACTTAATCTTTCATATAATACAGTTAAATGCTTGTCTTGTCTGTTATTATTTTAATAATGATCGGCTGTCTATGTACACAAAATCCTATGCTCACAGCTAGATTCACTTATCTAACATAATCATTACAGCATCCTCATGCATAAACAAATCCGCATTGCACCTGTATTGCCCCATCTTACATAACTAACATCATGGGAAATCCCAAATCTTGCATCTGTTTTTGATCCATGCCTACAAGTTGACTCATTTTCTAAATTTAGCACATTTGGGGAAATTCCATTTCTTTGTCTTTCTAGTTGTAAACCACAGGTGTGATCTCAATATAGCACTAGGGGAATTCCTGCTCGTTTTCATCATAAAAAAGTACCTTTCCCTGCTAGAAATCTTTTCTCAAATAAATGGCCCTTTTTCATCCAACAGTGAATGCTAATATAACACAGTAGCAGGTCCTGAATTTTGTTTTAAAAAAGTGAGGACATAAGAGAGATTACATCATGGTTCAAGGGGATTAAGGGGAGAAACATGAGAATACCGTCACAGACCCCCAGACCTTTGACCTAAAGACCCGTGTCGCCTCCACCACAGGTTTGTTACTCTTCCAAGGTCTTCAAAATTGGACTAGGAATTCTGGGACGTTTAAAACAGAAAACCTGTATGTGCGTGTTTATCTAGTGAACCAATAAACAATCAAAATGCCTAGAATCACAAAAAAATATGGTCTGTAACGCCACCAGGGCACTAACTGCCTATCTATTGGCATTTAAGCACATTTATTTGGCCAGCCTGCCATGTGGTTCTTCATCACAGACTGCTGATCACATTCTCAATGCAGGCCTTACCTTCGTCCCCACGCTGGACCAAGATTTCATCAAACCCCACCCAATCACAGTGAGTTGGCTCCACCGCTTACAACATATTGGCTGCTGCTTTCATATGCACGAGAAGAAGCACTATTTAGAATTGATTACTTTTGGGGTAATATCAGATAAGGTATGGTTTCCACATAGAAAAAGAAGCACTATTTTATATTGGTTACTCAGAGAGCTATCACAAGTTGTATCCTTGTTATCAGACTGATTGCACTATAGGTGGATATGTCAGGTTGGGGTAAACTTCCATGTAATCACCCTCTAAAGAAATTTTCCCCTTTTGATTTGAAATGACATGTATCTTAACTTTTTTAAAGTAAAAACAACTCAATTCGTAAGGACAAAATACCCACAGCCCATTAAAACTGGAATCTGATATACTTGTTTTTCAACAATTCCTGTGTGGACCAGATATTTGGTCACATATTTTGCCTGAAAATTCCTTGAAGTTTTTTAGAAGGGATCCTGTTGATTCTGTAAAAGAATCAATGGCATGTCACAAAAGGCATCATTCCATTGTTCTTTGAAAAGAACAACAATTGGCAGTGGCTCAATGTAAGTACTTGCATGCAGTAGTGTGTCATGCCCCATTCCAATTTTAGGCTGGAGTCATATAATTTTTAAAATTTTTCAGAACAAGACAAAATGGAAGATACAACGCCATCCTATTTTAAATCAATATGTCAATCATTTATTTTCAAACTGTAAAATAGCATCAACTGTGACTTCCAAGTGGGTTTATACACAATTGTCCATAAACCTTACTTTGAAAGTAGAACAACAGTTACATTTCAAATTGTATAAAATATAATCAATTAAATATTGTTACACTGCTTAACTGCATTAAGTAACTATAATGCTTTAACACTTTGCATGGACTCTGGGCTCCTCTAACTTTCAAATTTACCCCTGGTCTAAATTTTACCCTTCCGAGTATTATTACAGTTATCCACATTCCCTAGTAGGACCCCAAAAATCTGACCGCACCCTTCAAACTTGAGAAAACCATCTCAAACCATTCCTTCCCCAACTTTTGGAGATGATTCTCATTATACCCCTAACTATTGAGCATATTGAGAATATCTGCAGTACAACATTTCAAAGTTGGGTCTTGTCCCTAAATGGATCTAAAGTGCAGGAATTTTTTTTCCAGGATACAAATTTCTTTCAATTTGCACTTGATCGGTTTTTAGAACTCCTACTGAAGATGTTTCAAAGGGTTTGGGTTAGACAACTGGTTTTCATCAAAAGAAAAACCAAAAGTTTTGACCTTGCCCTGCTAGTGTCTCGTCCCTATCGAAAGAGATACTTATTGATTTTCTGTCATGCACGCCAGAACTAAAAATACTTAATCATCATCCTATTACAATGGAAAGACAGTGTAATTTTGGGCTTTTTCTTTCATTTATGATTAATATATTCCCGTGTATTAGATCACAAATAATAAGCATTACAAATATGCAACAGCCTGTGACCTGACAAAAATTGTGGCCTTTTCGGAATGTCCTGTTGTCTCTTTATTTTGTTTTAAACCAAGTGATTTGAGACTCCATATATTGGTCATCTGTATGATTTCAATAATACAACACCCATACAAGATTTTTTCTTACCTTATGTTTTGACTACAGAAATGTCTTCCATGAAAACAAAGTGATTTTGATTTACTTATTTTCAATATAAAACATGGGCTAATTTTGTATTTGCTCTAATACAAAATTAGATTTCAGGGACATCTGATATGTGAAATCTTTCCCAGCCACCACAATAGCCATATTATCACTCCTGTTCTGGAGGGTTAGGACCAGAAGTACTGGCATATGAATATACAACATTTTAAATACGCCTGAAGTCCATTGATCAATTCTATGTTAACTATAGAATGGTTATACTGTATTAGCTAATCATAGCCATGCATGGCAAAAATGCTTAAAGGTATTGTGCAATAGAATGTCTATTTGATTGGTTTACTATAGGTTAATGATGTATATCTATGTAATGAGCCAATCAGAGATACTGTAAGAAAATGGTAGACCTCAGGCGGTTAAGATAAAGCTTTCATAGAAATAGGTATGGTTACAGATTAGATGTCGCTTTTGATTGGTTAATTATAGGTTACTCATGTGATATACCATGTAATGAGGCCAATCAGAGATACTAGATAAGGGGTAACAGTAACCGTTCAAGATAAAGCTTTCATAGAACTAGACCCTTCAACGCAGTTTCCAGATCCTCTCAACTTGTTCTTAAACATCACATGGAACTTAGATAGCAAATTAATTCATCTGAGTATTTCTGATAACAGTGATTTTGTTCTTACTAAGATTTGACTGTCTATTGTACACTGATGTAAGTGGCCTCTGCAGCTTCTGTCGGTTCATAACTTTCCTTTACATTCCTACATATTCTCTGGTGACCTTGTACCTAGCCAGTATCACCTCTGTCTTGTCTCTCGTCCTGTCTGTTTAATTCCATGTACGTTGGAGCAGTCTTGGAGACTTGTCTCTTCTGACTTTCCCATGTATGGTCCATCCACTTCCTGCTACCCTCACTGGATATTTTTGCTGTTCAAAAACTTTTTTTATATTCAAATGTTTTTCCACAGGAGAACAAGAACACAGCCACTACTGCTATGCTGCAATGGCACTTGGTGGTTGAGGAATAGGGATGAGCTTCTCAGAGTAATCAACTGCTTCTGAGTTAGTGTGTTGTTATTGGGTGCTGCAAGCCCTCTGGTATTACTATTAAGGGCCCACTGAGCATTTACGAATACATTTGGAAAAGCAGCAACTGACATATTGCAAATAACATTTGCATTGGGTTATGGCTTGCAGTGGTTACATGATATGGTGGTTGAATAGCCCAGATAATTTAAGTGGGTATTAAAAATAATCTTTGTCTGAATGTGAAAGGAACCGTTGTAGGATTGACAGGTGGATTGGAATCTCCTTCTGTGGGCAATTTTATTTTTATTTTTTTTTTTTTGTTTTTTTTTTTTTTTTTTTTTTCTTTTTTTTTTTTTTAATTTTTTTTTTTTTGTTAAAGGTACATCGACTCCCTTAATGACTACTGTGCCTGGTTCTATGCTACATTCAGGGTACTTCACAGGTGGGAGGTATGTTGTTATTTCCAGATTATTAGAAATCATCTATCATTTATAAAATGCCCTTTGTCAAAATCCCACAAGAATGAAAGCCTTCACCTTCTTTCACAGCATTTCGTATTATGATTCTATATCCTCCATCTAGTACTCTCTTAAACGAAAGAGTGAAAAACCACTCTAATAGAGTGAAATCTCACTCCTAAAAAGCAGCCACTGAGTGCGCTCTTTTAGAGTGAGATTCACTCAAAGTAAAGAGTGAACAAAATAACTCTAAGTAAAGAGTGAACTGATAACTCTTTTTAGAGTGAACTAGTCACTCTTATAGAGTTGTAATTCTTTTTTGAATTTTGTTTGTTTGGTGAGAATATTGATGTGATGTGCATAATTCATAGCATCGTGACATGACTGATAATTGTGGCGCATCAATTGGCATGATTAGTGAGACTGCATTGATTGTGCTAGGCTGACGATGTGATCATGGCTTGCATGCCCTTGACATGCATGATTGTGCGTTTCGTACAGTGTGCCTTAGCCGCGCCAGACTACCGTAGTACAGTTATTAATACATTCAAATACCATTTAATGCTTTCACCACTTTGTCTGTAAAGTATGCTATGAACTGTGACCGACACATTCAATATCTCACCTGTGAAGATATCTACGATTTCTTCACTAATTTCAACTTTCAACTTCTTAAACGCGTTTGCTGACGGTCCTCGCTTAACGCGTCCGCCATTTTGATCGAAAATAATGCCTCGATTTGCGGCGTTTCGGATTGGCTATTAGTTCACTCCGAAAAAGAGTGAGATTTTTCTCCACTCTTTTTAGAGCTAAAAATCCGGTCGATAAAAGTTCAGAGTGGGCTTTTCACTCGAGGAAATTGGCATTTTGAGCCACTCGGTAAAAGAGTGAGCTCTGTTAAACCCGAGTTAAGGGTCAGTGCATTTTTCTTCCTCGCTCGTTTAAGAGCTAAAAGCCATCGATTAAGTTAAATAATTTAAATAATTTTATATTTGAGCTTATTTAAAATAATTCAGAGTGATTTTTCACTCGTTCATTTTAAGAGAGTACACTGTACCTTGAGGGATCAGCCTTTATCAGCCAGTTGGTATCCGTACCCAATATACATACATGAATTCCCAAATATGTCCACTTCATTAACATGAAAAAGATGCAATGTGCAGTTTTAATTCTATTACAGTGTTTCCAAATAAGTGTTACTATTGTTCACTGTATGAAAAGCCTTCACATCCACTAACAACCACAGCAAGAGCCAATACTGCTGTAAATCTTTTTTTTTTGCACAGAGCATGTTGAACAGAATCAAATTACAACATACATACATGTATTCCAACTGATTTATAGATTGCAACTGTCCATATCATGAAGGGACCATCGAGCTTTAACAGACTTTTCTTTTCCTTTGTGTTTTTATTTTCTTCCCTCCTGACTAATATACTTATCACATCTACTGTCTGATTTACCCATTCCCAAAGTTGGGACACCTATTCACACAAATGTACTCTACTTTTTGATTTTATTGTCCAACAAGGTCAGCTGGAGCAGACGGAAAGTTGAATCCCGAGTAGTCCTGAGCCAAAACAAAGGGGTTGTTGAAAAAAGAAAACTTATTTTGCTCTCCATGGTCTTGAAAAAAAACCCGACTTGAATAATATTTGGAACACTCACTATTCTACAAAGCTATTCTTCTCTTGAAGGTCTTGTTGTGGAAGTGGTAGGAAATTTGGCAAGTGCCATAATGGGCCTGTAGTT
>JAMKCH010002954.1:0-43815 GCA_023653785.1 Ophioderma brevispina | reverse complement strand
GAAAACGGGTTTAAAATTGTTTACTGACTGTGATAGGCAGGTTCAGGTAAGCCGTAGCCAGCAAGTGGCTACAGGCAGTGATTTGAAAACAGAGGAACCATTTTTACTAGAAGCAAGCACATTAAAGTTGGGCCTAACAGATCAGTCTGCAGTGCTTTAATCATGTGAAAATATCTTACAGATGGTGGCAGGGCAATTTCCTGCAATAAGGGGCATACGCAATGCGTAAGTGTGTAGAGGAGTGGGGATGAGGAGATTGGACCTGATGCAAAAGGGAATGTGAAAAATAAGAGCTGTTCTGGGGGCCCTAACATTTTCAGGCAGACCACAGAGAGCTGTGAAATCGGATTCCTTTGAGTTCATTCTTCTGAGGCACTTTAGATGACTAATGGGCAGCATTTCTGGTTGCTTGTTTGTCAGGTATATGCATTTCTTCTTCAGTATTGCATAAGGATAGGTTTGCACTTGATGATGTGGCAGCACTCTCGAATAAAATTAGGCTGATTTCAAGAATACCCAGTACTCCAGGCACCATATTGTCGTCCTAGAGATGTCATAATCAGGACTTGCATCAAGAGTAGTGTTTGAGTAGCATAGCAGGATACATAGTTTTACTACAGAGTGAAATTTGGATAGGTTCAACCCATGCAATTTAAATCCAGTCTGGAATGTAGTTAAAAAAAACAAATACTCATATGACAACAATCTCAACAGATAATGTGGGGTTTATTCATTGCATTGGTTAAACAATATAATTTTTCATCTGATCAGTTTCTTGCAAAGCAGAAAAGCCTGTGTGTTGCTTGAAATCCCAGTTCATATTAAAGATTCTGCTCCCTTTAATTCTGTGGCAATTTTATATAAACCTTAAAATTATATCCCATTCGCAATTCGACAACCTGTTTTTTAAATATTTTTTTATGAATGTTTTGAGAATAAAAATGTTAAAAATGTAATTCTTTCAGCACATGTCATACCATGAAGGGACACACAGGTGAAATTAATTGGCTTTCTTGTTTAAGTTTTAGATTGAATCAATAAAAATGTTCCAGGTCTGATTTGTTTTTTTTCTGCTGGTACTTAAAAATTCATAAGAATAATTGCTATCAGATTTGACAACTTCATCGCATTGCACTGGGAAGTCATTTCATATCCGGTTATGGAATTTCTTTCACCTACCATCATAATAATGTTAAGTAATTATTAATTTATCATAAATGAGGACTATATGATTTGATTTAGTTTGGGACACCAATCACCAATTTTCATTGTCCCTGCAATAGCCTATCATCGTGATGTGGCTGTTGTATAGTAGATTCAAACCATCGTGTCACCTCTAGTACTTTTGAAGGTATGGGCATTAATGAGGGGCACATGCAACGGGTGGAAACTAAAATTCCACGCAAATATATTAAAAATGGAATCCGATACAGAGAAAAATCCAATTAATTGCTTAATGAAAGTATTCAAGTAAACGAGCCACATTAAAAAAATTTCTGACTAACTCGTATTTGCTTCAGTGGTATTCAATGTAAAATGTGAGTGAATGTACGACTTGTGAAAGCCTTTTGGATACAAAGGACACAAACGTCTTTGCACTCGCCAGGTGAAAATAAAGTCATTCATGAAAGGCAAGGATTATCTTAGCTTTGTGTCATGAACAGGTGAACGGGCCATATGTTTCTTTTTTTGGCCTCCATCTCCAAAACTATAGTCGATGCTGTCCAAAACGTTCTACGTGACACGATGGGTTGAATCTACTATAGTCGGTTGTAATGACTTTTTGGTATGCATCCATACTCAATCTTTGTTTTAACCTGCTTCTTTTTCAATGTATCTTCCATTTTAAATGTCTCAATGTGAGCTATAAAAATGTTTTGTATGGTCTGAGATTAAAATCAGCTATGTAAAATTTATATTTTTTCCTTATACAGTGGAGGAATTTGGTGGGGAAGATGGCACACTTCGATCTCGACAGGTCGTCGTACCTGCCTGCCGGCACCCCAGCCTGACACCAGTCATCTTAGCCTATGGAATATCTCAAGAAGAAATAGGCAAAAAGACCGGTCCAAAATTGCATGCCTGTGGCTCTCACTGAACGCTACAGTATGAGACAGGTAGGTGATATTCAGGAATATCTTGACATAAGTGTAATATCACTGCTAATACATAAGTGTTGGTTTGAAAAAATAATTGTTTAAATTCAATGAAAGAAAAGGGGAATTAACTGCAGATAACAATACCATTCCATTTAATACTAGTTTGGAAAAAGCCAGAAACAAGCACATAGCAAGCACATAGCAAGCACATATCAAGTGAAGCAAAGCTAAGCAAGCAAAACTAACCAAGCACTTGAAAAAAATGAACCAAATTGAGGGCACTCAAGTGAAGTACCTGAGCTTCAAAAGTGTTGTTTGTAAGTGGTTTGCTTGTTTTTTTTTTTTTGTTTTTTCTTTGGTGGTTTTTATTTTTGTGGTTTGAGTTGCCTTGAGCTTGGTTCTGGTTTATTTTAGATGGTTGGGAATAAGTTTTATTTAGTGAATGTTAATTCCATTTCAACAGAGGATTAGATGGACAGACAGTTTTTCACAATCAAGCATTTATGTTAGCCAGTGTTGTGGTATGTTTAAGTTGACGCAATGTTCACACATTGAGAGGCCAATAGTATTAGCTCGTATAGCCAAATAGGTGGACATTTTTGGTAACATAGATGTTTTTTTCAGTAGAGGTGCGGGAACAGTTATATACGATCACTGACAAAAAATCCCCGCAAATCCCCTGGAGGCATTTTCGAAAATTCAAGATGGCGTCCAAAATGGCCGTTTTTAGAATATTTTTATAGAGTTTGGGAACCATACATGTTAAATAAACAGAACAAACATATCCCAAACATGTTGTTGTGCATGGCGAATCTATTTAAAACATACCAAGGAGTTTCAACATTATTCAAACAAGTATTTCAAAGGCGCCCAAAATGGCCGCCATTTTATATTTGCAGAAATGTTGGAAGCCGAAAGTGTTCAGAAAAATGTATGAGAGAATAAATATAGTACTTAAGTTAAGGGAATCCAATAATACCATTAATAATATATTTTAAGCTATTGAACATAATGATATTCAAGATATACAAGTAAATAAGTATAAACATAGAAAGAATCCTCATTAATTCAAAGTTTCCTCTTTCTTTCATCTGTAGGACATATATTGCCAATATAGAAAATCTTGCCTTCCCCAGCTTGCACCAATTAAGGGGACTTATACAATCAAAAATCCCAAACCATCATATGGGGGTCAAAAATAATATAAAGAATAACAAAAAAAAATGGCTCTGTTACTGACGTGACATAGATAATAGTCATTACTTCACATTAGAGGTGGCTGGATCAAAAATTGTTATTTGGTTCTCCCATCACCATGACAACAGTGTACGCGGCGTCCGAAAAAACAATGCCTTTTTGGTTTCAAATTTAGGGCGAGTAATTAATTATGTTCTGTGGAAAATTAATGAAAAACAAAGACAATTTTGATCGGTGTGAGTCCCCTTTAAGGGGACTTATACCATTACCAACAAAAAAAACGCATCCGTCACCGTTGCCTCTAGTGATTGGCGTTTTTTGCCTAGAAAGAAACCGGTAGATCACGGATCCCATGGCGGCTTGGGGATCCTTCGCCATTTTGGCACGCATACGGTCCAACATTCAGTTGCGTAGTTACCACACAACTCGGAGACCGTCTTCCATAAGAGCAGTCTTCATAGACAGGACCGAGACGGAGCCCGGGAATGCCAAATTCCTACAAACAGGGCAAACAAGGTCCACTTTTGCTGAATTTGTAATGAAAGGGTCCCAAAATTGATGGAAATTTGACAAGAACGGACACTTTTTTATAAAGATATTCAAAAAGGGGGCATTTGGGGGTTAGGTCCATTTTACAAAGAGAGGCCCGCACCTCCCCCCCCAAAAATAATCTGCGTATGGCCCTGTCATGAATTAACTGCCTGCGTAAGATAAGTCTGGCGTCGAGGGCTCTGCCTCGGGCTGCTAAGGGTCTTCCCTGATGTCGGGCTCGTGATGCTGCTCATCCGGGATGGATTTTTCGTCCTGGAGACATCTGGTGGGCAGTCAGTGAAGGCGCGGCTTCAGAGGCGGTGCCCCTCAGGGTCCTGTCCTGGCGCCCAGTCTTTTCAACATTTGCATCTCAGATGTGCCAATGGGAGCTTGTTCGCGGTGATCCTGCACAGACGAGACCGCACTTGAATGGCTGCTGATTCCCTTGGGGCCTTCGAGGCGGTGCTGCAGAGGGACTTGATCACTGTGAATCATTCTTCCACCGAGGGCACTGTGTAGACTAGGCAGGCAACAGGGCCGTCAGCTCCGTTTTTCACCTTGGAAAAAAGAGAACTTAACATAGCTCTACATGGAGATGGCGGATCGCATGGCCTGGAACCGGGGTGCCTTGCGTCATGGAATCAGCCCATACTTTCAATCAAACACAAGGCAGACGCTGCCAAGACACAGACCGCGTGGGGGCTGGGTAGGAGCGGCTTTCGGAGCCTTGAAACACCAGTGGTTTTGCTTTGGCATGCTCGGCTGCTGAGTGCGTGCACCTGTGTGGAGTAACAGTGTTCTCGCAAGGGATTGATGTCGGTTCTGAACTGATGTAGTGAGACTGTTAGTGGTTGCCTTTTGGTGCGCCTATAGAATACCTTTCCAGTTCTGGTCTGGCCATAGTCGGAAAACTTTAGGAGGAAAACTTTCAGATGATCAAGCCCCCCCCCTTACACGGACTCGCCCGAGAATGAACCTGGTGGCCCCTTCCGTCTCCACACCCCCAAACCCCCCACCACAAACGCAGGCTCGGAGAGTTCCACGGAATCGCCCTTCCGCTGCAAACCCAACGTCCATGATGCTTGCAGTCGCGGGTGGGGGTTTTTTTCCCCTGTCAATCAAGCCTCAGCATCGATGACATGTTGATCTCAGTGTCGTGTTCGTACCCTCCCCTGCACCTCTCGGCATCCTCACAAAACGCCACCACAGTTTGTGGGACAGGCCATCTTGTAAGCCAGGAGTGTACCTTCGTGGGAGGGCATGGGTCGACATCGGCAGACTCAGAGCTGGCATTGCGCCGTACAAAGCGCTTCCTCCGCATGACGGCATGGGACTTTCACAGCGAACGAGTGTGGTGAGCCACGGGCCCACTGGCCACATCTAGGTGAGTGAGGTCTCTATAGGTCCCCGAGGAGGGTGCCCGGGCTGTTGATCAACATGACGTGAGCGGATGTTGCACTCTGATTTTGGACTTTAGCGAACGAACGTGCACACTGCGTTTTCATGACCCCTAATTTATATTATTAGTCAACGCCAGGATCCTACGATATTGTAACCAATCTGTGGGTGTTCCTTGGTGTAAAGATATTCATGAGTTAGACTAGGGAAATACTCTTTACGTAATAAAGCTGTACAATCCGTGTAATCCTTTGATCCTCAAAGAAGATTTCATGCTAGGCTAATTCAATGATGTCCTACATGAAGAATGAACCAATCTGTGGTACTATTTTACAACTCGCGCCTTTATATGGGCCTAATTGTGGACGTGTACGTTTTGAAATAGCATTATTTAAAAAAAAAAAAAAAAACTAAGTCAACATATCAACCAATTTGCTTTTTTTTATAAGACATTATCTCTTTCCACACCAAATTTCCCCGGTACTCGGTACTGCATTCTTTTACATGGAAGAATTTAAGTTCTCAGCAAGTTTACACTTCTTACTTCCATTTTGGCTACGAAGTAAGTCTATAGAGAGTGCGGGTGATAGATCAAATGTTCATCAAACTTATTTCCAATTACTCCACAGTATGGAAACAAACAGTATATGGAGGAGTCGAGCAAAAGGTCTATAGGCGCCCAAAACACACACCCCCCTTGGAATACACTAACACGCAAGAAACAGCACATAACTATCAAGAAGAAACGCACAGAAAGTGATACACTTGTAACACTTGTAACACCTTTCTTGTTAGACTAATATAGTCAATACTCTTGGTACACTGTAGTTGTCTGGCGTCTCTTTGCATGCAGTGTTAGTAAGGTCTCTACCAAGAAACAGGGAACCCTTTTGTGGGACATCAAGGTCAGTAATTAGATATACAACCACATGTGAGTATGTGTAGGCCTGGATGTTTATGTTTTGGCTAGAGTGACCCGGACACTCTGCAGTTCGTTCACATAGCAATGGCCCTAGTAATTTTACACTAGGTTATAGGTAGTGCAATAACATGATTTTGTCACACATGGAGTATGTTACCTCTATTAAATTTAGAACGTTTTTTGTAGGACAAATAAAAAATTCTTTTCCTTTGAATGCCCATTCATCATTTTATGAACTATTGTGTATGTGTACATTTGTGTGGGTGGTTTGCATGTGTGCGGTGCTTGTGTGTGGGAATTGGAAATTAAAGTTAATGGTAAAAAATGTGGGTACTAAAAATTAAAAATGTTTCAAAATGTGGGTATGACACAAAACAATAAATGTACAGGCTGGGGGGGGGGGAGTCTCACATTGGAAGGGAAGATGGTTATGTACCACTTATAAGTCCCTCATTTTCAGGCTCTTTTTCAGTTCCAGTGACCCCGATTTTAGGCACCATTTCCAGAGACCCTCTTTCAGGCCAAAGCCAACATTCTACCAAATTTTCTTCAAAACACCTCAAAAAGATAGTGGGATTGGGGAGATCGCAGCTTATTTTTCTTAGAATTTTCTGACAACCTAGTTGCGGAGACCCCATTTTTTGGCCTCAGTCAGCCCCCCCCACCCCGGTCAGGTTTATTAGGAAAGCCAGAAAGCCAAAATTAAGAAAAAAGACCAAAAGATTGCAGGAGATCCTGTACAGATAAAATTTTATAAGTACTTTGACAGGCTCAGTGAATAATACTTGGTTGACCGGTGGAAAAGTTTTCATTTATTAATGGTTGATTTGGTGGTGAGTTGGTGGCTGACAGGAAGGGGAATGTCTATGTAAATGCAATCAGGGTTTAATAAATCTGACCATTCTGACCAATATATCAGGTCAAAAGAGGATGTAGTTTTACTTCTACAATTATGGAAATGAAAAAGTGGGAAGATGTCAATGAAGTTGTAATAAAGTGGAAAACAGCATTAAGGTGACTGTAAATAAATTTATGTTAATAATCTCCTGGCCTGGGCCTACACACGCCCTGCCTAACTCAATGTCATCTATATTTTACTGTTTAATCCTGATAACCCCGTACCTTAAGCAATAAATTGTGCAAAAAATTAGGTTTTTTAACCTTATAGTGTCTTGTAGCGTTTTGATGGCCCTGGTTGATGCATACTGCAATCAGTGGTTGACAGGACAAAGTCAGTTGCCATGGTGTGTGGTAGTTGATGGGGATGTGTGGGGGTAGTCAGGTATTGATGAATACGGGATCCAATGGGTTTAGGTATGGTTGCACAGTGGAGTTAGTGGTTGATGGCATAGTGGCGTCAGCGTGGATTCAAGTTGGTTGCCAGTTTAGTAGGCCACATGCATTTAATTGGAGCCATTCTACTGTATTTTGTTGTTGTTTGTCGTATTACATGAGCCCGAGATTTGGCATTTTATAAAAAAATAGATGATAGAAGGTTTCAATTTTATAAGAGATCCAAGTGATGCCAAAAATCAATATTTTGTTTTGTAAACTAATTAATTGGACAATCACGTAGATTTGCCAACGTCTTGACTTGCCATTAGCCAATTTGAGCAATTTCTGGGAGCCCTTTTCAATTTTTTTAAATTAAAAATAAAAAGTGCCATGTGACATTTAGGTTTTGGATACTACTGGATTTTTTTGTTTGGCCTTTAACAATGAACAAATCTCACTGGCTATAAGCCTATATCCCAGAACATCCTTTTTGGAAAATGACTAATACCTGACGATCACCACAAAAAAAGGTTGGTAGCGTTATTTGTCTTGTTAGATCTAGGGGCAATTTCCCCTAAAACAAAAGGTCCGCTCCATGATTTTTGAAAAGTGGACAAAATGCAGTTAAGGATGTTAGGTATGGAATTGTCAATTAATTGGTTTGTTTCACTCATTGCACAACTCAAAACGCACACCTCTGGAGTAAGCCACGCATCCTTGTGCTCTCGTTTAGCTTCAACTTGAACAACCAAACGATTACAATTTCCACTTATTTATTCTCATTCCTCGTAGAATTATGATATATTGTGTAATATTGCCCATTAGCTGGAGTAATTTGTACGAATACAACTTTTGCCTTTTTAGCTAGTTAAGTTTAGTCTGGGTTGTTAGAAGTACCAACCAAATCGTATGATTCACTGTGGCCTAGTTATTTACTAAAATGACCATTTTATATTTCATCCAAATACGGCTTCAAAAATGCAGCAAAAATGTGGGGCACGCCATTTGGATTTTGGAATTGCAAAGGTAAATCATCTTATAGGTTTTTATATGTAATTCGTATACTTCAAAACTATGTCTTGGATACTTACTTTTGTTCTAGCAGGTATGGTTTGGAATTATGAACAAAATAAAAAATGGCGGGTATTTGGACGCAATCTTGGATTTTTTTGAAGATGCCACCAGGGGATTTTCAGGGACTTGTTATCAGTGATATACAAATATTACTGGACCTATCCTGAAAAAATCAGTGTTTACCACCCACCTACACGACTTTAGGGAATAGGATAAATATCTGGAGAATACGGTGGACTATGTAACCCGCCCCCCCGCACTCCCCCCACCCCCTCCCCCCAACCCCAAAACGACATTAAGAGTCAAAACGGCCAGGTGCAAACTGCCAAGCAACAAACTGCTAAAAACTATTGTTTTGCTTTACAAGCAAAGAGTCATTGAACTGGGGATAGTTAGGATTATAGTGAGAAATTATGTTCCCCTCTATACATGATATTATAATTAATGAAATAGTAATAATCTTCTTCTTCATGTCACATTGCATCACATTGCTGGTGTGCGGCCGCAAAAGAGTTCCTCCACTGAGTGCGGTCACTGGCTTCTAGTAGAACCAACGATATCGTTCCTGTGCACTTCGGATGTCGTCAAAAAAACTTGCTGCCGGCCTACCCCTTCATCTCTTCGACCATCCCTTCACAAATGACTCTTTTGTAAGGCAATCGTGTCTGGGCATGGCCAAAAAGTCTAGTTTTCTTGTATGCCGTAAGAAAAAGCAGTGTCTTCCCAATCGGTTCCAGGACCCATGCGTTGGTTTTATGCGCTGTCCAAGAAGCTCTCAGCACTATCCAGGACCCAAAAGCTCTAATAGTAAATAAAATAGTAATAAATTTTATAGCACTGACAGAGAACACTCACCTTAAAGCCAATACTTTAAAAACACAAAATTAAAATACACAAAGCATACAGCACCTATAAGAAAAACTAACAATCCAAAGTTGAGGTGGAAAGATCTGAATAAAACTGAATTCTTAATTAAACTTTTTTTCATGGTCTTTCATGTCTTTTCATACTTATATTGAAAGTGATTGGGAATTAAGTGCAATTCTGTTTACTTTCACATAAATTATGACAAATAGGGAAATTTTGACATGCTCTCCTGCAGAAGTGTACCACCTATCAACATGAAACTTGATATTTAGGACAAGAGATAATTGTACTTTGTACTGACACGTCAAATTATGAAAAGGTTTGATCTTAGCTCTACCGCCTACTGGTGCTGCACACAGATCAGGTCTGTAGGCCATAGTTTAAAGTCAGATTTTGGATTATACTTAGTGTATATTTCAGATTTTAGACTCCTGATTCCCCATATTCTCTCCTCACCCTGATGCTCACTGCGCTTACTTCCCTCTCAATCTCATTGCGGAGAAAAAAAGGGGAGAAATAGTGGGAAAACGTGATCTTCCCTTCCTCCTCCCCTTCTCCTTCCCCAGGAATACTCCGCTTAACATTATCACTGTTTTTCAAAATAACTCTAAGGTGAACTTCTACAGATCCCAATATCCGAAATTTGCAAAACTGGTGTGTCGGGAGTGGTGCATGCAGTAATACCCATGCACTGGTTCATCATTTGTGCATATTAACCCTAACGCGGCAGAGATGCAATGAGAGCCAACGAAAACGTGGTACCGGTCGGAAAGTAGTTTCTCGTCGCATTCGGCCGTCAACAACTATTTTTTGTCGCGCAAATGACTCGCATGGGCCCTCATTGCATCTGGCCGTCTTACCGGAAAATGAGGCAATGTTCCTCGTTGCACTGGGGCCGTTCCGCGAAAATGACGCGATGTTTCATCGTTGCACATGGGACGTAATACGGGAAAATGAGGCGATGTTTTTGACTGCATTTCGGACGGTTGGCCCGCAGAAGGCGCAAGGCTTTTCATTCAGGCGGGTGACACTGTTTACAAAGACCATAGGACAATTTGATTTCGTGGTGATACGCCACCATTTTCGCTAAGCGACTTTTACATTATGCAGAACCGCATTCATGACGTAAACCGGGCAGGGACGTAGCGTATAGCGCCACGCACGACTATGATGTAGGTAATGCGCCATCACGATGGCGAACGATATGCTAAAAGTTCATGCAAATCAGTGTGAAGTACGAATCAATTTTTAGTATTTATTGATTATCCCTGTTCTCATTTGCATTCGGCAACGCGATGTCCTAGTTGCATCTGAGGACCATCTTTCCGGAATGGCGCGAGTTCATCGTTGGCATCTGGGCCGTCTTCCGGGGGAAAATGAAGCGCTGTTTTTCGTGCATCTGGGCCGTCTTCCGGGAAAATGACGCGATGTTTCGTTGCATCGGGCCGTTATTGACTTTACGCTACTTATGCCTGTGCCGGAAAAACGGCCGAGATGCAAATGAAACGCAAAATTTGGCTCTTCCGATCTGGCCGTTAAAAATAAAAATAGATTGCCCTTCGTGCCATTTGGGCCGTCGGCCGGCAAAACGACCCGGTCCGGGTTAGGGGTTAATGAGCTCATCGGCATGTTTACCCGGATTAGTCTTATGTTACTACAAAGGTGGACTTTTACCAGATCCCAATGGGCCCAAAATTTGACAGAACTTGGTGGTGTGGGTAGTGGGCATGCAAATAATAACATGCACATATCTTTAGGTTTTATGCATAATTAATGAGCTCATTTGAATATTTAATCTGATTGGCTCATTATACAAATGGGCCTTCTACCAGATCCCAATATGCAAATTTGATGCAATGTGGTAGGTGGTGTAGTGGTGGATTCAAGTAATACACATGCACTGTCTCCTCAGTATTGGCATATTAATGGAGCTCATTACATATTTTCTGATTGGTCATTCCTACAAAGTGAAATTCTACTTATACCAATGTTGAAAATTTTGCACAAGTGGTATGTGGGTAGTGGTGCATGCCAAATAATAAATCATGCACTGTTTCTTCCGTATTTGTGCATATTAATGAGGTCCTTTGCCATTTGTTTGGATTGGGCTCAGTACTAAAAAAGTGAAAACTTCTTCAAAATCCCAGTCTCCAAAATTTGATGCTACTTGGTATATGGATAAGTGGTGCATGCAAGCCTATCCATGCCACGGTGTCATAAATTATTGTGCATATAATGACAGAAAAGACATAGTGCATTTTCACATTTAAATTTGCAAAGTGCTAGAATATAGTACACAAATCGATCTGTAATAAAATCATCCACCACTGAACAATCAAAACGAGCATCGTTTTAGATGCTCTAAAATCTACTAATCAAATTCCCATCCAAAATATCTTACTGGTTGTTTAGTTTTCATTTCGATTTTGTTTCTATTTTGTGCATATGTTTTCATATTTTCTAGTAGTACCAAAAAGATATTTCTTTAATCTTCAGCTTGCAGACCATTTACATCGCATGCTGCAAGAGGACTTAAAGCGGCACTGGCACATTTTCACAAAAATATGAACTGTTTTCAATTTGCTCTTCAAATGATAGTCTAGGCCATGGAAGAATAGAAGGAACATTACACAAAAATAACATACTAAAAAACAGATGGAACGTCACTAAGGGGCGTAAAGACATCCAGGTAATTGTAGGCTAACTATTTAAGTTTTCCATAACATGTTTAATCACAAATTATTACATGAAGATTATAAACTTGTACTCATTGATAAAACAGCAAATGTTGTTGGTCGCAGACCGGTCTTAAACAGGGCGCTGCCGTGGGAAACCTGCCTCCCGGCCTGCGTTTTTCGTGTGTTCAATGCCCTTTCCCTCGTCTGCTGCCTTACATATCGCGGGCAACTTATATTAAAATCGTTAATTTACTCATAAGGAAGCTGATTTGGTCTTTATATCCTTTCAATGTGGCTAATGTATTAAAAGCTTTAACAAACATGCAAAATATCGATTTTGAAAATCTTGAGGGGCACTATTTTTCAATGTGCCAGGTTCTTTAAAGCAAATACTTGAAAGTTACATTCAAGTCTTGAGGCTAACACTTGCAAATCATTCCTCACATATTCGTTGAAAGTTTTAACTTAATTTATACTTTCTTCATTGATGTGACTAAGATACTTGTTTAGCATAAATTCCTTATCATTGCCCTTGTATTTGTTTTTACAATCACATGCCAAATGTGACAAGAGATGTTTCTCAATCATAGACAGGAAAAAAAAATATGAAGCCAGATGGTAAAGGCTGATGCACAGAGAATGGCCCTTCAGGAGTGATAAATTTCCTTAGCTGTGCTGCTGCCTCAATAAAACTGCCGTCTCCGGTTTTGTCAGCTTGCTGGTGGCCTGGATACCCTACACTATGTCAGGAGATTTGGTGCTTATTTCCGGGACTAGTCCTATCCAATGAGATTGGTTGGCTTTGGTACCTCAAACAAAATGGTTGCATCTACGTCATTTAAAGAGACTGTTTATGGCTGATGGGAAAATCCATTTTTCTCTGGCTTTGGTACATGTTTCTTCAATATAAAATATTTGTTTCAAGAGAGTGCTATTATTAAATGAATAAAACCAATGATGTGTAAACATATTTTTGACATTGAATTATGTCGAGAAAAAGCAAAAATACACAATTCTAAATACGAATGAGATAAAAAGATGAGATTTTGGTTGGTTCATCTTAGATGGTGTATAATAGTGGATCCAATATTTTATCATGGTGGATCGTCCATTATGGACACCATCTAAGATGGCCAAAACAAAAAAATCTCTCTTTTATTCGCTAATTGGTTATCTTTGTTTATGTACTTAGTTTGCTATACCAATATATCTAAAAGCCGCCTCACAAACCAAAGCTTAAAAGATTTGTCCATCTGCTTTGTAAGCCTTAAAGGTGCAATGAGGGATTTATATATTATCCCCAAAAAATAGAAGGTACTGATTTTTTGCCTCCTTGATGTAAAGCTTTTCCATTTAAAAACTATCCCCATTGAATGGAAATATTAAGCTGAGGAGAAGAAACTGATCTTGGTACAAAAATTGTTGAAATTTCTAATTTCGTTTAGGAGCGAATACAAAATTCTGCCTATGTTAATAGGAAAAATAAGGAAAACAAAAAGTGAATTCTTCTCTCTTTGAAGACATTCTGTAGCCAAATAAAAAGGTTAAGAAATCTATGAGTTGTATAATCTATATGAAAATTACTATTAGACCACAATATTAGATGCCTCCAAAATCTCTGGTGCACCTTTAATTAAGTGTTTTTTACACAAATAGTGTATTGTGGCATGGCCAAAATAGTCTAGTTTTCTTGTTATGACGTAAGAAGGCAGTGTTCTTTCCCAATCTGTTACAGGACCCATGCGTTGGTTTTATGCGGGGGGGCTTGTCCAGACCTCTCAGCACTCTCCAGTTAAACACCAAAGCTCAATAGTAATAAAAATAGTAATAAATTTATATAGCATCGACAGAGAACACATCACCTTAAAGCAAATCTTAAAAACACAAAAAGTAAATAACAAAACACAGCATACAGCACATACTAAGAAAAACTAAACAAATCAAAGGTGAGGTGGAGGTGGAAAGATCCTAATCAAATGAATTCTTAATTTAAACTTTTTTTCATTGTCTTTTAATGTCTTTTTCATAGTGAGATTAAAGTATATTGGGAATTACGTGCAATCTGTACTTCCACATTAAATTATGCAAATTAGGGAAAATTTGACATGCTCTCCTGACAGAAGTGTACCACCTATCAACATGAAACTCTTACTTTTAGGACAAAGAGATAATTGTACTTGTACTGACACTTCAATTATGAAAAGGTTTGATCTAGTATCTACCGCTACTTGTGCGAACAGATAGGTCTGTAGGCCATAGTTTAAAGGTCATATTGGATTCAAATTAGTCTATTTCAGATTTTAGCCTCTTATTCCCCAGAAAAAACATGTTCTCAAAGTTTTCCACTCTTATTCCCCAGGAATAAATCCGCTTTAACATCTCCTGTTTTAAAAATAACTACAAGTGAACTTCTCACTACCAGAGCCCAATTCCGGAATTGACAAACTTGTGTGTGTGGAGAGAGGTGGATGCAAAGTAATAACCCATTGCACTGGTCTTCAGTATTTTTGTGCCATATAACCCTAACGCGGCCGAGATGCAATGTGAGCCAACGAAAACGTGGTACCGGTCGGAAAATTGTGGTCTCGTTGCTCTCGGCCGTCAAAACTCTTCTTTGTTGCGCAATGAATCTCATGCCCTCATTGATATGGCCGTCTTAACGGGAAAAATTTGACGCAACATTTTCCTCGTTGCATCTGGGCCGTCTTCCAGGAAAATGCGCGATGTTCCGCGTTGCACCTGGGACGTCCAATACGGGAACGGAAAATGACGCGATGCTTTTTTATGCATTTCGGACGGTTGCCAGCCAGAAGGCGCAAATGCTTATCATCAGGAGGGTGGGTGACATTGTGTACAAATGCCATAGACAATTTCGATTTCGATGGTGGTAGCGCCACCATTTTCGAAAAGCTTAATTTTAAATTATGCTAAACGCCATTCAGACGTAAACCGGAGAATGACGTGCGTAAATAGCGCCACGCACGACATATGATTGGTAGGTTAATAGAGCCACTCCTAACGAATGGCGAACTATTTTGCTACAAATTTCATGCAAATCATTGTGAAGTACGCATCCATTATTTAGTTATTTACCTTGACAACTTATCCTTTTTCTCATTGCCATCGCACGCGATGTTCCTCGTCTCTGAGACATCTTTCCGGAAAATGGCGCGATGTCCTCGTGCATCTGGGCCGTCTTCCGGGAGAAAATGACGCGATGTTTTTCGTTGCATCTGGGCCGTTCTTCCGGAAAATGACGCGATGTTTTTAGTTGCATCTCGGGCCGTTATTGACTTACGCTACTTAGTCCTGTGCGGAAAAAAAACGGCCGGAGCAATGATGTGAAACGCCAAAATTGGCTCTCGGTGAATCGGGGCAGTAAAAATAACAAATGGATTGCCACTTCGTTGCATTGGGCCGTCGGACGGCCAACGAACACCGTCCGGGTTAGTTACTGAGCTCATTTGCCATGTTTACCCTGATTAGCTTATTACTACAAAGGTGGACTTTTACCAGATCCCAATGGCCAAATTTGACCGAAATTGGTGTTCTGTGGTATGGTGCATGCAACTAATATATAATGCACCTCTATCTTTAGGTTTTTATGCATAACTAATGAGTCATTTGCATATTTACTCTGCTTGGCTCATACTACAAAGTGCATTCTACAGATCCCAATATCCAAATTGAGTGCAATGTGTATGGTGTAGTGGTGGATTCAGTAAACACATTGCAATGTCTCCAGATATTGGCATATTAATGAGCTTCATTTACATATTTCTCTGATGGGCTCATTCTACAAATGTGAAATTTCTACTTAGTACCAATGTTGACAGTTTTGCAACCAATTTGGTATTGGGTAGGGTGCATGCAATAATAATCATTTCATGGTTCTTCAGTATTTGTGCATATTAATGAGGTAATTTGCATTTGTTCTGATTGGCTCATTATAAAGAAATGTGAACTTCTATCAAATCAGTCTCCATAAAATTTGATGCTACTTGGATATGATAGTGTTGCAGGCAAGAAATATCCATGCACTGTTGTCATCATATTGTGCATATAATGACAGAAAAGACATAGTGGCAATTTCAAATTTAAATTTGTCAAAAGTGCTAGAAATAGTACACAAATCGATCTGTAATTAAAAATCATCCAACAATGAACAATCAAAACGAGCATCGTTTTAGATGCTCTAAAATCTACTAATCAAATGACATCCAAATATCTTTTACTGGTTGGTTGAGTTTCATTTTTTTGTTCTATTGTTGCATGTTTTCATAATTCTAGTAGTACCCAAAAAAGATATGTCTTTTGAATCTTTCAGCTGCAGATTCCATTTACAAATCCCGGGCCCCCAGTTGGGCTGGGGGGGCAAGAGCTTAAAGCGGGCACTGGCACATTGGGTCACAAAAATATGAATGTTTTCCAGTGCTCTCCAAATGATAGTCTAGGGCATTGAAGATAGAGATACATTTTACACAAAAAAACATTAATGAAAAAAGATAGGAACGTTGTAAATAAGGGGGTGTAGGTAAAGACATCCAGGTAATTTGTTAAGGATACTTTTAAGTTTTTCCATAAACTTTTAATCAACAAATTATTACAGGAATATTATAAACTCTTACTCCTTGATATTAAAACAGCAAAGGTCGCAGCAGACCGGTTCAAACAGGCGCATGCCGTGGGAAACATGCATGAAGGCATTGCGTTTTTGGCTTTGTAAATGCCATTTCCATCGTGTGCTATATTAATATCGCGGCAACATTAATTAGAAAATCGTTCTATTTACTCATAAGGGAAGCTGATTTGGTATTAATCAGTTCATGTAAGGGCTAATGTATAGAAAAGTTTACAACCATGCAAAAATATCGATTTTAAAAATTTGGAGGGCGCACTATTTTCAAATGTGCAGTGTCTCTTAAAGCCAATACTTTGAAAGTTAAATTCAAGTCTGTTGAGGTAACACTTTCAATACATTCCTCACATGTATTATTGAAGTTTAACTTTTATTTATAATTTATTCAAATTTATGTGACTAAGAAATTGTTTAGCAATCAAATCCCTTATCATTGCCCCTGTATTTGTTTTAACAATCACAGCCAAATTTTGACAGAGATGTTTCTCAATCATAGACAGGAAAAAAAAATATGAAGCAAGATGGTATAAAAGGCTGTGCTGCAAAAAGGAATGGATATTCAAGGCGTGATAAATCTTCCTTAGCTGTGCTGCCTGCTCAATAAACTGCCGTTTCTCCATGTTTGTCAGAGTGCTGGTGGCCTCTCTGGTAACCTACATATGTCAGGAGATTTGGTGTTTATTCCACTGTGACTAAGCCGAATCCAATGAGATTGGTTTGGCTTTGGTACCTCATAAACAAAATGCCTTGCATCTAATCATATTTGTTGAAAGGAGAATTGTATGGCTGATGGGAAAATACATTTATTTTCTCTAGGCTTTGGTAAACTGTTCTTCAATATAATAATATTTGTTTCAGAGAGTGCTATATTTAATGAAATATAAAACAAATGATGTAACAATAATTTGACAATTGAATTATGTCGATATACAAAAGCCAAAAATTACACAATTCTAAATAGAATGGAAATAAAGACTGGATTTTGGTTTGGTCATCTTAGACTGGTGTATAATAGATGGGCATCCAATATTTATCATGGATGCGCTTTGCCCGTAAATTATGACACACATCAAGATGGCCAAAACAAAAAAATCTTCATCTTTTATCTCAATGGTGTACTTTGGTTATTGTATTAGTTTGCCTATTACCAATAAGATACTAAACAAAAAAGCCCGCTCCCCTCAACAAACCAAGGCTTAAAAGATTGTCCGATCTGATTTTTGTAGCCTTAAAAGGGTGCAGAGGGATGTCATTCAGTTTCACCCAAAAAATAGAAAGTTACTGATTTTGTGCCATGATGATTGTAAAGCTTTCATATTAAAAAATATCCCCTCTGAATGGAATTTAAGCTGAGAAATGATCTTTGGGTCAAAATTTGTGAATTTCTAATTTCATATAAAAAAAAACTAACACCAAATTAATTATAAATTTAATATTGAAATATAAGGAAATCAAATTGCATTTCTTCTCTCTTTTAGGACCATTTCTGTAAGCCAAATAAAGGTAAGAAATCTATTTGGTGCTATAATATAGTTGAAAATTACTATTATGGGGACACAAAATATATGGATGCCCTCAAAATCTCTCGTTGCACATTAATTAAGTGTTTTTACACAAATTGAGTATGTTGATAACCATGAATTCCTTTCTAACATAGGTTTTATGTGAAGAGCTTGAGTTATAGTGAGTTAATGAGACAAAAGAAGCTGAGAACGATGACCATACAATGCGCATGGTATTAGGGGCAGGCCTTTGCGTGTCAAGTTACAGCTCAACCTACACGCGGGCAGGCACACACAGACCATTTAACACAGATTAGGGGAAACTTTTGAGTGTGTCCGTGAAGACAAGGGCTTCCGATTTATAGCAGAGCAGGTAATGGAATAAACCGTATCACCTGTACATTTTCAAATAGTGAGCAAGTCGAGTTTTGTAGTTTAAGGTTGTAAAGTTATACATCATAATATGTTGTGCCAAAATTACCTGGGGTCACTTTTTATAAGTATGTATGATAAGAATAAAAGCCACTCATGTCAACGAGTTAGAAGTCCGCCAAAAGCATAAACCATAGGGCCATTTGACAAAAAAATACGTGTGAGGAGCCTCACAGTGTGGAAAAAGACAATCTTGCATCTATATCTATGAAACTTTGGGTTGGTTCATCATAGATGCATCTTTCCATTAAATATGATTTTTTGCCAAGTATATCTTATAATTAATTTACATACAATTATTATAGCTAATTACATAACTAAATTTGAATGGAATGCATGTCATTTAACTGTTATGCTATTCTTTCAGTTTTCATTAAGGTCATTCATTTTTATTTGTCTATTTGTTAATGAACATCTTTTGAACCACAATAAGTTTAATAAATATTGAAAAAAAATTCTGTAATAATAATTATCATTTAAAAAAAAATAAAACCTATCCATTTTTCTCGGAAAACATTCACTCTGCTAAGGTGAGCATAATACTTTTTCTTATGGTATACAATGCAGTGATGCCTGGACATTGGTTTTATGACTGTACCATATTGTACTGCTTCAAAAGATAACCCTGATTGCAATAATTAAGCATCATACTTTCCTCTGGAATCTGTATTTGAAATAGTTGATAGGAGAGCCGTCTCATGTTCTAGACAAGGCTAAAATCTATCATTTGCAAGGGATCCACACCTGGGTACTTGCTGCATCCCCCAGGGACCCTTAGCCCTCCACTGCTATTTATCACAATTTAATAAAAGTTGAAGTTGAACTTTATCCCCCGGGCTTGAAAAGCAGAGGGGATATTGCGAGGGCAATGTCCGTATGTATGTTTGTGTGTTCCACTTTGGGTATGTTTAGTTTTCCCGCATCTCCAAACGTTTAAGTCTGATTTAACCCTACTTGGGTTTAAGGTGAACTAGGTGATTCCCTTCATAATGTGATGATGTTAAAATTCATGGACCAAGGTCACAGGTCATCTGATGTCCATGTTACAGTTTGGTTAGGTTTCATTTTTAGGTCGTCGTTGAAATTGAGTCCGATTTACAACTATCTTGGCAAAGGTGCAATACGGGTTCCTTCATATGTTGTTGAGGTCAAGGTCACATACGCAGGTCAAAGGTCATCTGCTGTCATGTTCCACTTGGTAACTAACCACCTTGTTTACGACCGTCCATCTGGCCAGGGGATTGCACAGGTTTTTAAAGGTTTTTTTAGAATTAAGTGTGGAAGAAGTCAAGATAGTGGGTGAGGAAGACTAGCAAGTAACCAACAATTTGCCAGTTATAAATGCAGCAGGAATCCGTAGTGCATTCACTGTATTTTTCCTTGATAGGTATCGCATCATCCGCCTGTTTCATTGGTGCCTTGCCATAGCAATACTTCACTTACAGACAGGAAATTCGCATCAAAACCAAATTTTGGGGCAAATCATGGAGCTTATACTACAGGAAATTTCCTATAGAATACCAAGTGAGTGAAGAATATATCTGTGGTGGTATGCAACGATTATGTACAAGTACACATGATGACATTTTACCCTGCCCCTCTTTACCGATATATCTTTTTCTGTGAGGAAGTTGTTTTCACATTGTCCACAGAGAATTTGAATATATACAATAGAGTTTTGCACATTCCATCTCCTCACTGGCATCCGTAGCCAGGGCCCCATCCTGCTTGAATTCTCCCCAACTGTGCAAATAAGCAGGGGTTTTGATTGTAACATACTCAAGTATGGGATTAGAAAGGGCAGAAGAGGGGGAAGGTTAGAAGCCAATGAGTTCCGACACCATCCCCTTAACTGTTTCGATGTGTGTATAGATGTGTACTGTTGGATCTGCAGTGGCATAGCAAATTCATTGGACAGTGATGAAACACATTCATCAATGTATCTCTGTAATTCATGTGAGAGCAGTCAATGTAAATCAATAAGTTTTTGTTCCATATGTGAAAACATTTTTTTTTAATAAACAAAATAAGGCCGATCCAAAAATCGGTTATATATATTGACAAATATTTGTTTTAAAATATACAAATAACCCAGGTTTCAAGCAGTCAGTTTGGCTATTTTATGCTGAAAATCAGCAATATAAACAAAGTATTTTCAAGTATTTTCTCTAAATGATTGCCAAATTTGGCATTCCAAATGTCTTTGACACACAAGACTCCAAAACAGCCCCCTGTACTAATTTAGTTTTTTCAGAGAAGGTATTATTTTACATCCCCACTGTATTGACGTTAAGGAATTTTATTTCTTACCAGAAATGAAATTTATATTCTCTTGACGACAGTTGACTCTTCAAGTTGGCAGCTAATTGTATATTTGAACCCCCACCTTACAGCAATGAAGAATTTAAAAAAAAAAAAAATAAGTGTACTACTGACATAATATTTGAAGGAATGGTTGTGCAAATTTTCTTTAGGAATTGGATGTACCAATTGGGTTTTTTTTTTTTTCAGGTTTCAATTTTTTAATCCTTTTAATTCATTTCAATTTGGTGGAAAATGCCAAAAAACCTGATTATACTGACAATAAATGTTGTAAGGGTAATTTGGAAAAAAATACTGTTAAATTGCAACTTTCCATACTAATACGTGTAAAACAAATAAAGAACTAATTGGTTGGGTATTTGCTATCTTAAAAGGATAAGGTAAAATTACTGATACTCCTTTAGAGACACAGTATGTGCATTATCTTCCGCTAGCTGCTCATT
The DNA here is from genome assembly GCA_023653785.1 of Ophioderma brevispina. Lineage (NCBI taxonomy): Eukaryota > Metazoa > Echinodermata > Ophiuroidea > Amphilepidida > Ophiodermatidae > Ophioderma > Ophioderma brevispina. The sequence continues at coordinate 22,436 of JAMKCH010002954.1, read as the reverse complement.
TATCTTTCAATTGGGCCAAAACTGAGTTAAATGTAGGTTTAGGAGAATGTAGGTTAAACCAACAAAAAAACAAATGTAATTTACTTTGTGGATAATGCTCCGCCAGTGTGCTGTTGGCTTGAATAGATAAAGACAACATGTTTTTACACTTGGGGCCAATTTCAGGATTGTATACGGATAGCATTTATTACTAAGCTAGTTAAATCCTTGTATGTAATGACTAGAGAAAATTGAATATTTGTTTTTGCAGTGCTATTATTATACAATAAGGACTCTTGTTCCTGTCAGATATTTGTATTGCTAGGTGATTTAAATCAAACATTGCCTCGTCCTTTATTCAGGTATGGTGACCATTACCAGTTCAGTAAAGGCCTAGCGTTTGTGTACATAATATCTTGAGTGGAGAGAGATGGCTAGACTCACTATGGGGAAACACTCATTACAAATGGCTTGAATAATGTGCAAGCTTACATGATTACCAAGGTAACAGTTTGATAGTATTATATAATTTTCCCATGGCACCGAGTATGTGATGGTGCTTATAACATGATTTTGAAAGCTTGTTTTTGTGGAGGTCTTAATGGACTATACATTGTCCAGTTAGATGATAATAATATCATTTTATAAAAGCATGATAGTGATTTTTTTTTTATTGTTCCAAATTCTAAAAAGGTGTGTTGATATCCTGATCGAAGTAAGATTTGATAATTATAGACAATGGAATTTGAGGAACTAAAAGATTATCTCTACCAAGTACAAAATGGAGCATTTTTTTTCTACTCTAAAATGAATATTCAAGCTATTGTTTGCATTTCATTGCCATTTTAGTGCACACACATTGTCCACATTCTGTGATTTATGTAGGTTGATTTATGTTTTTCTTAACTATATATATTAGAAATTCTATTACCTTTGCTGCCATTAATTGGAAAGCACCATTCTGATTGGTCAGTCACTGCCCATTATTCTGCCATAATGGGTTCGCCAAATCATTTTCTTATTATCAGCTGTTTTTAGGTAATAGAAGAAATAAGGGGTTTGGGCAGTGTCATTTATGGCTCATAATAATATCCTCGGCCAGAAAACTTTCATATTGGCTCGTCTGCGCCTCGCCCATTATTTAGTTTTCTGACCTCGGACCCTCTTCGCCCATAAATGATACTAACATCACCCTTTATTTTTAATTAGATATAGATGCTTTTGTTTTACCTGACTGAATCAGGAATCTATAATCCTGGGAAGGAACCTCGCCCCATGTAAGTGAGGCCTTGGTCCGGCTATCCCAATGTTTGAGGGCATTTTATTGTATTCAAATATTGGTGGACTTGATTATGCCTTACGAATAAAAGTGATCCAAATTGTAACATTTACATGTTCGATGCCGCTATTAAAGAAGATAAAATTAAATCGAATATAGTAATCTATATTATTCTGATAAGTTTCTTTTCCTTTTTGGCTTTTTCCTGTTTTTAAAATAGGAAGTCGCGTTGTTAATAACTTGCCGATATGTTACATCACAACAATCTTGTGGACTTTTGCACGTGTAACTTCATTATCATAACCATGTATCCCCCCCACACTGTGCAGGGGCACTTTAATAACAGCGGTTTTCCCTGGCTTTGTATGTGTTTAAAGCGGCACTGGCACTGGCACTTGTCACCAAATAATGAAATTTCATTCCCTTTGCTCTCAAATGGATATCTCGGCATTGGTAAGACAGAGATATATTTAACAGCATAAAAATAACATACCCCAAACAAGGTAGGGACATTGATATGAGGATAAGACATCCAGGTAGTTGGAGGCCAATTTTAAAGTTTTCCCATAACTTTAATACAAATGTGTATATTACCTGAATATTTTTGACTCGTACTCACTGATATTAACCACAAAGTTATCGACCGGTCCTACAGTGGCATAGCGGAGAAACCTGCATACGGAGTGCGTGTTCGAGTGTTAAAAGCCATTTTCGTCGTCTGCTGAATTTAAGGTCGCCGGCGACGCTAAATTATAACAATCGTTCTGTTTTAACCCATAATGACCTGATTTGGTCTTAATCATTTCGGGTGAGGGCTTTTGTGTATAAAAGCTTTAAACACCAACCATGCAAAAATATCGATTTGACAATTCTTGAGGGCGCACTATTTTTCAATGTGCCAGTTCTCTTTAAATATAGGAGTTTCACGGCCTTAGTGATGGTTTCATGGGAACACTACCAGTCAGCCATTCATGCCCCCTGCCTGGCTGTCTTAGTGGATGTAAAGTATGTGAAAGTTTTGGTGGCCATTTGAAAATTGAAGTTCAGTCGCAACCAAATCCGGATCACTGATGCAGTATAAAATCCTGCATATTCGTTGATGAGTCAAAGGTCACAATCCCAGGTTAAGGTCATTTGAGGTCAAGTTGTGGAAGGTTAGATGTTAAAGTTGTGTAAAAGTTTAAAGTTAATCAATTTGTTTAATTTAAAAAAGCCTCATCCTTCTGACTCACCTCAAACAGTGGAGATTTTGTACATCTGAATTGGTTGCCTTAAAAACTGTTATGATGTTTATGAACATTATTGTGCTGACTGAAAAATCCCATACACATTATACTGTATGTGATTTTTACTAGCACCTAGTCCAGACCAATTTTTTAACTTTTTTTATTATAGTTTTCTGTTTATGTTTCCCTTTAAGACTCAAGACCAATTCAAAATTTTTGAGGTTCCAGATCCAGACTGAAACCAAGAGCAAGATCCACCACTTTTACTATTAATGTAATAGTGGAAAAAAGTTGGTTCCATTAAAAAATCATAGTGAGTTCTTATTTTGACACTCACTGCTCTCAATTATTGTCTTCAGTTTATAGACAACATGCTGTTCTGATCGTCATAATTCCAGTTTCTCAGAAATGCATAGCACTTTTCAACTAAAACTGCCAATGAACGAAAGAAGGTACTATGATATTTATCAATCATAGTTTTTTTTGGTTTTGGCAATATTTTTCAAAATTAATCCCACATTAAGGATGAATTTTGGGGTCACCCTGTATGTATATGGTAAGTACCTTTTGGCTTCAGGGAAGAATGGGGTTAAAACTGACCAACCTCAAGAATTAGCAAAGTGATGTAAAACTTCCTGTATTTTGACCCTCTAACAGCTGAAACCATCACTAACTCAATTTGGTCCAACTGGTCTGAGTTCTTCCAGATGTTTTATGACAACATTTATTTTCCAGGCTACTTTGGAGCAACCAAGACATGAAACAATGGTGTTGTCTTGATGAAAAGGCCACATGGTTCATGGATATTTGGCAAGTGGAATGAAGGCGTTTTCTGTGGTAGATCATCTTCTGCAAAGACATATGGAGAACAAGGTAAATCGGGTTCCATATATAGACCTACTCAGTTTTCTTGTTATTAAGGCCTGTGTTTGATGATGTTGATTTTCAATGGAGTTGTACAAGGGGTATTAGTAAGATGAATTTTAAAGTTATTGTTTAATTCTCAAGGGAACTCCTTACATCTCTGTTTGCTGTAATGCAAGTAATGATTCCAAAAGGCCTCTCGTTGTAGTGTTTTTATATTGTTTTCCCAAATCTTTTTTTTTTTTACGGCACATCAATCTGCGAGCTTAATGTCAGTTGATGTATGATCCATTTATTGATCTACATTCAATATTTTATGAATGTTGCTTACACACAATTGGATAGTATTCCACATTTTCCTTTGAGGGTGTGTCAAGATTATTTATGTTATAGGTCATTTGAGATCTTTTGAAACTAAAATGCTGTTGCCTGTTACAGAAAGTGGGATGTGTGTGGTTCACTGCAGATGCTCAGAATGACCCTTGAGGTTTGTTTCATTTGGAGATAAAGGAATGAGGGGATCAAATATCATCTAGATCTGATATAAAATCAAATAGTGTAAAATTCACTGTAAAATGATTTTTTTTTTTTTTTTTTTTTTTTTTAATTTTTTAGTTTTTTTGTGTAATATTATTGTGGTATTCTACATTTGACTTTTAATAACTCACTTTGATGTGTAAAAATAAGACCAGATGCACCATTTGGAATTAATAAAGCAAATACAGCTATTGTTTTGTTGGTTAATTGAGGCATTTTTGTCTTTTGCAAGCATCCCTACAGGAAAACCACATGCTATAACTATGGCTTCACTAGGTTTGCTATTGAACTTAATGACTGATCCTGCACACAGAATTTGCTGCCATCACAGATGCTCGCTTTAGACCAGACCAAAGGTAGTCAATGAGTTCATATGTAAACAAGCAACTAAAACAACAAAAAATGTTAATACATAATACATTAAAGCATATATGCTAAACCACTAGGTTGCCTGATTTTGTGGATATACGTGTGCATGCATTTGTGTGTGTGTGTATGTGTGCTTGTGTGTGTGCTTGTGTGTGTGCTTGTGTGTGTGCATGCGTGTGCATTCATGCATAGACATGTTTATGTTTTTAGGGGATCATGTAAGTACCAGAATAACCTAATGAAGTGAAATTATATAATCAGAAATGAAACTTTTCCGGAAATTTCCGGATTTTTGGTCATAAAAAATAAAATTCCGGAAATGTAAACAAAATTTTTTTTTTTTTTCAATTTTGAGATCAAAGTGTTATTGGTAAAGGTAAAACTGCATAAAAAAACTATTTTAAGTACCAATTTATTTTAGAGAAGGGGTCTAGTAGTACCCTAAAATCGTGTAAGAAATTGGGTTCCGCGGACCTTCACCGGAAGCTGCGCTAAAATTTGGCCTTCCCACCAGTTCGAATTTTGGATTTTCAGGAATGGACTACTGCTCTGTTACATCTCTGTATAATATTGGATGGCTTTGCGGGTGATACAAGAATACATTGCACAAGCTATAACAATATTGCACAGGTCATAAATTAGTGCAATATTGTTGTAGCAAGTGCAATACAATCTTGTATCTTCCTCAAAAAGCCATCCAATATTATTATTGTGACCTGACAAGTGCCAACGTAAGAATGCAACTCATCTTTGCCAAGTATGCTAGGCCCTGTAGCAGGAAGACACTTACATAGGCATGACTTTTCCACTGTTAGGTGTTGGGTGTTTGGTGATGTCATGTCATATCCTCTGTCTTGAGTAACCAAAAGATTTATCATTTACATTAAAGGTGGCAACGAGAGATTTCAAATAACAGGTGTCCCTAAAAAAATTGAAAATTCTGATTTTTGCACTGGTGTATAACTTTCTATCAAAAATATCCCCATCTGTGAGGATTAAGCTGAAAACTGTTTCTTTGGTACAAAAATTGTGAAATTCCTATAGGAGCAAATAGGAAATTCAGCCTATGTTTTACATTGAAATATAAGCAAATGAAAATCATCTTTGTTTTCACTTTTAAGACATTTCTGTACTAAAATACAGGGTAAGAAATCTTTTGAGTGTCTAATCTATATGAAATCACTATATGACACCTTACATGAATGCCTCAAAATCTCTTGTTGCACCTTTAACTTTGTAATACTTGTTGATTAACCTTGGCCACAATGTATTGGCCGTCTGGCTTGAAGTACAAAGTAACAGCACTTGCATAAATATTGTACCAACTTTGAGTGTGTGTGTGTAGTCAAAGCGCAAGTGCACTGCAACTGAAAGGTAGCACTGGCGGGTATATGTGAACTTCAATACTTGACACAAGTGTAACTTGTGAGGAGGCACTCAACTCTTTTGACCTGTGGCTTTGGGGGTAAAAGAAATGAAATATCATCAGACGATAAAAATAGCTATACCATAATGTTTGTCTTTTGGAAACATTAAAAAAGGTCATTATTAACCACTCTTTGTGACCTGCAGGCACATTTACAAGTTCACTCTCTATTTATTTTTTTTTCAAAACCAATATTTTTGCATGGTGGCTATGTTTTTATGTGTGTTAGCTGTCACCTAAAATGGTTAAAGGAGAATTTTTGTTTATGGATTACTAGATATCCTAAAAGAAAATGTCATTTCTAAAATTTCAGTTGTTTCTGATAGTTCATTTTGATGAGCAAATGTTTGTATCACACTGCCCCATAGACCATGGATTTAAACCAAACTTGAGCCATAGGTGCAACATGGGATCCCTCATTTGTTGATGAGGTCAAAGATCACATACCAAGGTCAAAGGTCATTTGAAGTCCAGTTGTAAGATAGACTGAAAAAGTGAAATTGACCTCCATTGAAAAGTTGGTCCAATTGGAACCAAACTTGGTTCAATTGAAAATCTGAAGTTCGATTGGAACCAAACTTAAGTCATAGGTGCAACAGTGGATCCTTCATTTGTTGATCAGGTCAAAGGTCACATACCAACTTCAAAGGTCGTTTGAAATCAAGTTGTAAGATTGTTATAAAAGTTCAATTGACCTCGATTGAAAAGTTGAAGTCCAATTGGAACCAAACTTGGTTTATGGAGATTACATGCAAACCCTCATTTGTTTATGAGGTCCATATCAAGGTCAAAGGTCATGTGAGGTCAAGTTGAAAGTGTAAAATTGACTTCAATTGAAAAGGTGAAGTTCAATTGGAACCAAACTTGACTCATAGGTGCAACTTTGGATCCTTCATTTGTTGATCAGGTCAAAGGTCACATACCAACTTCAAAGGTCGTTTGAAATCAAGTTGTAAGATTGTTATAAAAGTTCAATTGACCTCGATTGAAAAGTTGTCCAATTGGAACCAAACTTGGTTTATGGAGATTACATGCAAACCCTCATTTGTTTATGAGGTCCAAGGTCACATATCAAGGTCAAAGGTCATATGAGGCCTTTCATTCACAAACCGCGATGACAGGCGATGTATTTTTTTTTATTAGGTCGATGCAATCAAAAAGATCTTATTAGAAAAGAATATGTGTCACTTTGTTTTCAGACTTTTGGAAGAAGGTGATCTTCTTGGAGCAGAAAAGGAAAAGCAACGCGTAGAAAACCTACAACGGGAGAGGAGAAAGAGAAGAGAAGAGCAGGGTATTGCATATGAACCAACATTTTTCCAGTGAGTATCCACTTCACACTTTAATTTTTTTTGTGGAAAGATTACATAACTGCCTTTCTGACATTAAGAAATTTTAAAACAAGATCAAATTGCAGATGCTATTATAATATCAATAGAAGACAAGTGGCATATTATTACTCACCATAATTGACCACAAAACTCCATTTGAGAAGAACAACAACATGCAAATGGGATGAATTAAAAAAAAATTCTTCCAAGGACATCCAACAGAGGGACGAACCAATTAACACAAATTATCTTTGAAGGGCAAAGGCCCACAAATCGATGATCAATATGTCAATCATTTTCCTTGAAAGGGAATTACAAGTCACGTTCACTAGCGGTAACAGAAACGCGCCAATAATAGAAAGAGCAACTTGAAGTTGCCGCCCAAAATATACTTCTGTAATTGCTATTTAGTTCATTCTGAGAGTTTTACTCAACAAACATGGAGCTTCAGAAGATAACTCTTCCTTGTGGCATCAGCTATGTGTATAACAATTTCGTCTATGTGAAAGATAATGAGGTTAGAAGAGAGAAATGAACTTGAAATGTCAGTGGCGATCGTACAACAGACCAAATCTTTCAAAATTATTTCTAAAATAATACTAATAGAAAACAAACATGTTTTATTTGAATTTATCTTGGTAGCCACACGAAAAAATATATTTAATACTAATAGAAAACAAACATGTTTTTTAGATCTTTTGGAAGTGTCCCCGTAAACAAAATTGGTTTGCTAAACGTAACTTATTTAATACTAATGGAAACAAACATGTTTTTTAGATCCTTTGGAGCATACCGCGGTTCTGTAGTCAAATTACCATGTTGTTTGTACATGTTGAAAACAAAATCCCTGTTTTTTGAATCTTTGAAACTCACACTTTTTTCTTATTAAGTAAAGATCGATGGGAAAGTGCAGTTTGTGAGATCGCACCCGCTAGATCCAATTATTGATTGACATGGCTACCAAAATCATCCCCTATTAGAACTTTGATTAACACAAAATAGGCAGGAAATTATTCAGTTGTTATCGTTCCGTGCGTAAAAGTCAACCAAATGTACTGGATCCGTTGCACAGAAATTCGCGCGGTTCACGCATACTATACCCTCTGTGTCTCTCTTCTCTGACATGCCTGCCGCCTACATTATTCCATATCAGTTCGCACTGTTATGGGGTCTGCCTATTGGTGGTAATCAAATAAAACATCATATGATGACTATCGACCCTTGTACTCACCATTCATTCATTTTGTCCGTCCAATTAAGGAAATCTTTCGTCCCAACCAAAAATCGACCCTATGTAGGAATGTGCCTTCCAAATGTAGGTTATACCTTGAATAGTAACATAAGCACTTAGTTCTCAATGTTGATTGAAGTGAATGGATTATAATTACTACGGAACAGATAAACTTTTTATTAAAAGACCTGCATGAGTGAGGTGAAAGACTTCTATTCGTTCCTTGCATGTCAACGACATGAATGGGAAGATAAACCAGTGAAATAATATTGTATAAAGTTCCATAACATCTCCCTTCATGTTGCTGTCATTTTCAAGGCTCTACTTGCTAATGGCAGAACCATACAAGTAGTGATGTCAATGCCTCACAATCAACAAAGATTTCGTGATTTGGATAGGCCAATCTTATGGTTAGTTAGCTATGATGCTAGAACACTGAACTTCTTGTCCAGATGTAGCTGGCCCAAATTGCATTTGAATCAATTTATAATGTTCACTCAATTTACTATAGTGACAGATGGACTATTTCTTTATACTGTACCCGAGGTGTGTGAAAGAAAATAGCAAGGAATCATGGGAGTTTAAAGATGACTACTGGACATTGCGTAAGGATCCAGGTTTCAGGAACATCACTTTACAAGAACTGTGGTAGTTGCTGCAACATTGTGTGGCTTAGGAACATTCCAGCTAACTCCAAGAAAAATGGTTACAATGATTGCCAATTTGCAGCATACAAGCAGCGGTGCACTAAAAGCTTGGTCCAGAAAGTGTATGTAACCCCTAGACACACTTGCAGACCAATGTCTGTCTGAAAATAATGCTTGACAAAAACCCAGTTAATAGGTAACAATAGTAGTCATGTCCCCAATTTTTTGTAATAAATACCAACTGGACAATGCCCCATACTTCTCTGGTTCTTCCTTGGGTCTCATGTTCTTATTTTTTATTCACATTTTGTTGCTGTTGATTATATTTATATAGGGGTTTAGGAAAAGTTAAAGAGGAATGTTCCAATGGCAATGATCGAAGAATCGACATCTTAACAATTATGTCAATAGGTGTATGTAATTACAGAAGAAATGTAAATATAATAGTTTTGTTATTTCTATCCTGTGTATTGGTGGAGTTGTGACAAAATAAGGGTAACCTCAAGTTGATACAGAGGTAAAAGCTAGATTTTATGATGAATACCTCAAATTAATCATTGTGACAGGAACATTAAAAATTAGAGGTTACATTGCATGGTTTGGAATTTGGGCAACAATAGTTGACAATTTTAATTTACTACGTGAGTTAAATTTCAGTAAAGAATTGGATGAAACATATAACCTTATTTTACTGATGTGACAAGAAAAAAACTACAAACAAACAAACATAAAAAGTAAAAGAAAATATTGTGCATTTTATCCGTAATGTCTGCATCATTGGGCATAGGAACCTGACTAATGCACAGCTGCAATGTATTTCAATGTATTTTTTTTCAAATTGTATAAATATTTTGTAGAATAGCCTGAAACTGTAAAATGATTGTAAAAAGACCAGCACATTTGTATGCAAGTTGTATACAGTAATGACCAGTCCTGCCATTAAACCAGAAATGGGCTGCCAAAGTACATGTTATAAATATACTGTGAACTTTTGTGTACGGGTTTATTTAAGATTAGATGTTAGTGGAAGTTTAATCAGAGGTGGCTGTTGTGTTGGAACACTTGCGATGTTTGATGCAATTTTGTGTTACCATGGAAACATTTTGATTTGTCACCATTGGGATGCATGATGGGCATGTAACCGCATATGATTGTGTCTGGTGGAGATATATCATTGATGTGCAACAGAAGATATTATTACACCTCATGAATATTCATGAACATAATCATGCTATTTCATTGGCTGATTCCTATTACGCATGCTATTTTCCCTAGGGAAATAGATTGAACTGTTCCCTGCAACCTCGTCCCCAGAGTCACAGTGAGGTGTAATAAAACAAATACTACATGGTTTTATATCGGGAAATGGGCACCCCCTGGCCTGGCTACGGGACGTGTCACCCCCCCTCACTCCTTCGGGTTCGGGATGATAGACCCGTAGACAGTACCTCGGGAAAATATGTGCCTATTTCCCTCTAACCATGTAGTATTTGTATACTCTAGAAGATACTCTGTTTTACCTTGTCTTGGCAGTGGGAAATTGCGGAATCAAGACTTACATGCAGCATTCTCGAAACTATTTTGCCGTTGCTGTCTTTGTTCACACTTGGGTACGGCGCCAGTGCTTTTGCCGCATCCACTCTACTAGCTCTACTGCCACAACGAGGTGAAACACAGTATAGCCTTTGGATATACTAATTTTATGCTTTAGACTAAAATACATCGAGTGTAACCGAATACTATAGACCTTAGAACTCGAATCATACAGGAACAATAAACAGAATATCACGGCATCCAAACAGTTTGAATTGTAGTTTTCAGATTGTTAAATATGAGGAGTTTTACAAGATTTTAATAAAACCTAATATGCCTATCCAATTGAACCCTATTGAAAGGAGGTGCAATATTAGCGGTGACAAAACTGGCTTGCTCAAAACCAATTGAACATCACAGTTGGTATACTTGAAGGAAGAGTGTGTAGTGAGGTACATTTTGAAAATAAATCTTGCAATAAGGTTTATGCTCAAGTATCCTCTTACCACTTTAATTCTTACAAATTAACAAGTCAGTTGAGAGGTAACTTAAGGCCATGTCCCAATTGCTAATAGCCTCGTCCCCAGAACCCCAGATTTTACCGAAAGTTATTAAAATTTTAGTATCTGAAGAAAGCTACTATTTTTTTTCATTTACCCTGTGAAATGTTAGGGGTAAAGGATGGTTTGGAAATTATGAGTGAAAATGTGCCTCATCTTGGTCTACCAATTTTACAAAGTACTCTATGGGGCTTACAAATCAGGCTTTAACCTTCGTCCAACCAAGGGATTTCTACTACATTCACGACCAAGGGGGTGGGGTTGGATGCCATCCCCCTGATTTTTTTGTAATTAAGTGACAAACATTTTGTTTGGTATCAGTGTATAGCTACATATGTCCTTCAAATAAAGTACAAACATATCAAGTTTAACAATATGACGTCATAGTGACATCATAACTGAGTTTATTTAAAAAGTTATTTGTAAGCAAATCTCAAAAAACAAAGGGTTTTCAACCATTTTTGCCATTCATGCAAGCAAAATTGGTATTTATTTGGCAATGATGGGTGCCAAAGTAAGCATACACATGTTTATTCCTCTAAAAAATACAAATATTGTCAGTATTTGCTTAAAGTAGCATCATAATCACAGTAAAGTATAGGAAGGTGGTAACCACACCCGTACCTCCTGACTTTGACAGGACACCCTGACCTCTCTGAAGGTGGTACCTCCATTTTTGTGTCACCTGTCTTAACACTTAAGTGACCAAGGGGTTTTCACTCCCATTGGTGCCCAAGGGGGGTTCCATGGGACCCCCCCCCCCATAAGGAAACCACTTTCCCAAGGGAATTTTTGTATGAAATTTATACCACATGTGAAGGGTCATAAGACAACCCCAAATCAGCAATAAAAATGAAATTTGTTATTTGGGCTGCAAATTAGGGGCAAAACATTGTTTTCAAAACACTCGAAAAATGGGCAAAAAGACGGAAAATTCAAATGAGCCTTGCGCTCACATCAAACTTTTTGAAAACTTATTTTATGTTGATATCTACTCTAGAAGACCCAAATTACATATATTTAACAAAAAACTTGAAGTTTTAGGAATCCTGTATTTTTAACGGGTGTTGCAAAATACACATCATTTTCCCATAGACTTTGTACAGTAACGGTTTAGCAACGTCCACAATGAAAATGTTTGTTTTCAGCACATAAAGGGTTAATTATTTTTAATTTTACTTTTATTGGTTTACTTATATGTATGGGTGAACATATATCAGCAAAAAAAAATTGTGTTGTTTCTTTGATTTTTTTTAATATTCTCAGTTGACTTCCGTTAGTGCCCAAGGGGGGTTCCATGGGACCCTCACTAATTAACTCATTAACGGCTTGGCCGATTTTAATTTTTTTGGTATGAAAAGAAGCGCATTTAAAAGTCAGACAATTACAAAAAATTTCGGCGTGAAAAACCCACGCGTAAAGTGGCCAGCGCAAAAACAAATTTGGAGGGTCCCTAGGAACCCCCCCCCCTTGGTCACTTAAGTGTTAAGGCAGGAGCGGTCTGAGTACCGCTGTATTTTTTTCGCTAAAATGACTGCAAAGGATGAACTACATATAATTTATAATCAATTACTTATAAGCCTTAGATGATATTTGTTTGCATTTTGGTGCGACAGGGAATCATCCGTTAAGGCGGTGGTAACCACCCCTTTGGTCGGACGAGGGTTAAGCTCTCACATCAAAAGAGATTGAAATATTGGAGCAAAACTTTGCAGATGGAGTTTTGGGGTGAAGGCCATTCTATCAAGATGAAAACTTTATACACTGAAATCAGGTCATCCCCCTTTAAGGTTAATTCATACTTTACTGCATTTGTTTTGTAGTGAGTTGCTTTGCCCAAAATGCAGTCTTTACCCAAAATACCGTAATATAGTTGAACTCATTTTAACTGGATTTGCAGTTGAGTTGCATAAATTATGGCAGAAAGTGATGATTGATATATTGGTAACACGATGCACATTGCAGCGAGGTATGAACAGACCTTTTCATAGTTGCTGCTATTAACTCATACTTGTAATTCTGAATTTCTTTCCTCAGAGGTATACTATTTAATCTTATATAACATGAATTTCTATTACAATACTTACCCAATGATAAATTGTTACTGTTGCCACATTGTGATTAGATTCTTTTTGGGCCCTTTGTATTCATTGTTTTATTAAAATTTTTGAGTGGAGTTTTTTGTGCTTTATGAAAGAAAGTAAGGCATACTCTTCAAATGATTTTGTTGCAAATATGATGAATGCTTAGTTTTAAGTTTGTGATATATTTCAGTAATTATATAACATTGGATGGCATGAGGTTGATAATAGAAAATATTGCCCAAGCCTAGATTAAATATTGGTCGAGTGGAAGACTAGTGTGATATTTTCTTTACGACGTCTCTGATATTTTTTGGTGAGGGCGATATTTATCAACCAAAAAGTCATCCAGTATTATTATTTAGCTAGAAGCTGACTTGAGAAGCAGTGTTTGCTTGACAAAGTTATGTGACTAAGAATGCCCAATATTTTTGCATGTTGTGCAGTAAAGATGCTAAAATAGTAGCATTACCTAAAAACACCTGAACTCTTAAAGGAGCATTTCATGATCCACTTCTCCCCCCCCCCCCGACTTACCTAAAAAAGTTGAGAATTTTATATCATCTGAACCGTTAGCCTTAGTAATAATTCACATGTACCTAATCTTACATGTAAATTCAGTCGCATTCGTAAGAAATTCGCAATTTTGTATTTTCAGTCCGTAAACGGACAAATTACAGCACATGGCCTGTGAGAAAAGAGCAATTGCTAATAATACAAAACTGCAAGATCGGGATCAACTCAAATTGTGTAAATAAGCTTTTCTCAAGGATATCTAGTGAACAATGAATAAAACAGAAGATGCTGGAATCATGAAATGCACCTTTAAACATTTGGTGCATGGTGTGGCAGAAATGATGCATGTAATGACTCAAAGACAAAATGGATGACTGTCAGTTTCTGACTGTGTATGAATGATGGTATCACTATGAGGTATCAGGCTAATCTGGGTAGGACTCAGTTCACTATACTTTGTCTTGTCTGAAGTATGAAGTGACGACGCACACGTATACCCGGTGCCGCCTTTCAGTTGCAGTGCACTTGTACTTTGCCCACGCGCGTGATGAAAGTCGGTTCAATGTATACGCCCGCATCTCTACTTCATCCTTCGAGCTGGACAGAGTATATAGCCTTGGATGAGTACATGTTAACAACAGTTGACCATGCATATTCAGGGTATTATGAATCATACTAAAATAGAGGGTGTGCATTTCCTCAATATAATGGTGAATGAAAGCTATTGAACTGCGCCATGGGAATTGAGATTGTATTAGCTCATAGTGTATTATGTACATTTTTGTAAATGTATGTTTGCAATACAACTCTTCAGAGTGTGCGCTATTCTCATTTCAGTGACATTTCTTTTGAAATGTCTGGTTTTCATTTGTTAGTGATTTTTGGCCCCCACAACATGATGTGAAGGGGCTGCATACAGATGGATGCTTTCAAATGTGACATGGTGATAGAGGTCATGTGCTGTATATTTTTGACAGGTTATGAATGTTAATGAGATCATTTGCATATTTTCAAGAAAATCCATTAATCCACTCAACAGAATTATCTGAATAGTCAATGACCTTCTAATGTGGCACAGTGATAGAACATGAGGTCATGTGCTTTATACATTTTGGACAGATTATGAATATTAATGCTCATTTACAAATTTTCATAAAATGTGATTACCACAAACACCAGTTGTGGGGACCATCTATCATCTCTGGCATACACGGCCCGGATTTCTACTACTCACGTGAGTAAGCCTATATACGGCAGCTACACCATGTCTACCGCGGCAGCCACTGCACAGTACACACGGGGCTAATTTCGATGCGGTAGTGCACAAGCTAGGGCTATACAAAGTACACATTTTTCATTAGGTAAACAGTATGTGGCTACTCTGCTGACCTACCCCAATGGCTACCCTGTAGATGCCCACAGGTGAGAAGAAGGTGGATGTTGAGTAGACATTACCGGAGTAGACACGCAGATACCAATTACTACCGGGAGTGAGATGAAATTTTTTTTCATGAAATGAGGGCGCTATAACTTACAAATCACCTCTCGGGCTTGTTTAGCATTTTTTGAACGTTTTTTTTAGGAAATCATTAACGAAATTCAAATCGGTCATCATCAAAAACCCCCCTTATTCCCGCACATGGAATAAAAAATGCAAATATATACCAAAAATATTCAAAAAAAAACAAAATGGGCCATGAGAAATATCGCGCACGCTGAGAAGCCTGTGAACCACGTAGCTACTCCACTACGGTTGCAGACAGCCGCTGTGTGACACTAATCCGTCTATGCGGCCAACAAATACAACGGAACCTGGCCTGCGAGTGTACGTCTATGGGTAGTAATCCATGTCTACTCGTTGGTAGCTGTTGGTGAACATAACCATGGAAGAAATTGGCCGTGTAATTATTGTTGTATTTCTTCTCTTTTTTGGAAGGAATGTGCTTATGTCAATACGGTTGAGTCTTGAGTATTTTAGTATATTCTGAACTGAATTTTCATATCTTTGGTGGTATAAAGAATGAGAATGTTGTTTGTGTGTGTTTGTTGATTTAAATACAACATTGACAGTTGGTGTAGCTGTCAGTATTCTTCACCCACTTTGGGATGGATATCTTCTCACCAGAAGGGGGTTTAATCAATCCCATAATGCATTGCTATATACCTATACTGTTTGGTTTGGATGTTATGAGCAAAAATTTTGGTTGACCAATATTAATTTTACACAGTACTCTATGGGGCGTACAAAATTATGTTTTAAGATAATTGGAATGTCGATGCAAAACTTTACAGATAGGGTTTTGGTGTTAAGGACATCCAATCAAAAAAAGTTTTATAATTATTTTTGGGTACTCTAACTTTAAGATTGTGTAAAAAATTCTATAGTACTAAGAGCACAAAAGTCTTGATTTTTTGTGGGTGGGAGTAGGCTCTGTATGGGGATCATAACACCTTATCAGGGTGCTATTCCAATCATGGTGCATTATGGATATCATGTGGATGCCTACCAAAAATGAATGACTTCACATAATGCAATAGATATGACTGATGACACCGCACAACAAAAGTATGTATGCATGTCAATGGGTGCCACTGTTGAAATTTTAAACCTGAATGAGTGCTTGAAACTATGAGGCAGTAACACTTCACATTAAATAATATAGAAATGTAGAGGGATATCAGCAGAACAAAAAGGGAGGGTCCATGTTGAAATGGACAGCAAAAAATGGATTTTTTTATCATTATGGTACTGTTTGCCTTTGAAAATTTCACCATCTTGAATTTGTGTCAAAAATTGCATTCACAATGCATTGGGGAACCAGGAAATCCTCAAATGCCCACTATTAAAATCAATACAAGATGCATTAGATGGACTTGTGACTACAGGATGCTAAAGACAACTGTAATATGTATGTAAACAGTTACTTTTTTTATCAGAACAGTCAGCAATTTGAGTACTTTTTTTGTTTATTTGGGGCAACAGAAGACTAATGTTTAGGTACTGGATCAGTAGCCAGTGAGGGTTTGTGTAAAAAGCATGTATTAATATAACCAAATGGAAACAGGAATGTGCTAATGAATGTGGGGTATTTAGTTGCTATTTTCTTGCTTGTTAAATTTACCATAACAAAATGTTTCAACTGTTGTTGAAATGTGAATGTGTTCAGGAAGAGACTGTATGTCACTGTTTATGCATAGGTATGTGTGTCATTATAATAAATAATAATAAGTATTTATATAGCACTCCAGAACACGGTGCTTTACAAATTTCATGCAAACATGACAGAGAAAATCAGTCCTTTAAAAAAAAAAAGATGAGTTTTCAACAAGTGTTTCAAGATGGAGATGGACGGCCCTTGATGTCAACAGGTTGATTCCAAAGTTTTGAAACACAAACTTGAAAAGCCTTGTCACCTCCTAGGTGTTTCAAGCATGATACTTTGAGCCTGGTGGCATCAGAGGAAGAGCAAAGTTGACATCTGCATACCTTTCAATCATCCGGGATCAATGGCAGATGGTCTGAGCAATGGTCATACTCTACCTCAAACCTAAAGCAGTTTGTGGACAGCCCATCTTACAAGCCCAAAGGCTGTGACCTTGAAAGGAAAGCATAGGTCAACCTCAACAGACTCAGAACTGGTAATAGCCGGACAAAGCACTTCCTTCATAAGCTCGGTGCAAAACGTTCACCAAACTGCAATTGTGGAGAGCCACAAACCAATAGCCACATCATAGATGACTGTGAGGTCTATAAATCCCCAAGAGGAATCCCAGGCCTGATCAGCCTGGACAACGAAACTATCAGCTAGTTAAAGACGGATCTTCCACTGTGATTTTGGACTTACATGAAAGAATGGTGACATATTCTAATAGATTAGAAGGCAAGATCACCTATGTGGAAATAATTTTTGTTTTAATAAATGTGAGTAACAATACATCTCTTGCACCTGATGGATTAAATGTAAAATATGCAAGGTGAGACTAGAGGTTCAAGAACCTTCTTGTTTTGGGGTGGCTGATTAACCATTGGAAATTGTTTGGTTTATTTAACAGATCTGTATATATATGTTTATTAATTATTATTAATGCTATGGTTGGGGTCATTCAAACAATAAGCTTGTCTTGAAGTCCGATGCTGAGTCTTAACAACTGAAATCCCATAATCTGTAAAATATTGGCAGCTTCACATGGCTTTTATTTTCATGAAAAAAAATCCACTCTGGAATTACACAGCAAATATCTCATTTCCCATTTTTGAAATCTTATTTTCAAATATCCAACACTAAAACCAAAGATATGCCAGAAATACCATTATTCTGTTTGGATTTGTGTTCACCTTAACTTCACCACCTGTCATGAGTGCAATTAATCCCTTCCATTCAACTTTGCTTTGTTACAAAACTAAGTTTGTATATTATGTACAAAAATAGATATTCAGCTGCCCAGTGGTGGTATGTTGCCAAAATCACATGCTTTCACATTTCATGATTTTTTATTCCATGCAATTCTGCTATGAAGTTTATTGTTAGTGATATTAATAATGCAAAATTGATATATCACTTGTAGTTTTCAAAGTATGAGGTGTTGGACAGTCCTGCCATTGGTAAGAAATTGTTTACACCTCTTCTATATTGTGAGTAAATTGATGTGAAACATACAAATGATTTTCATTGTAATATCCGACTTGTATTAAAATGATAAAGGTTAGTTCTAGATCCCAAATAGCTGGCTGGAGTGCCCATCTCTTTCTTTCAGCATTGGAGTCAGTCTTCACTGATGTAGAACATGATGGGGTGGGCACTCCTCCTGCACAGTGAGTGCCATGCAGAGCCAAAGTACCTGGCTGGTGTGCCCATCTCTTTTAGCATGTATTGGAGTCAGTCTTCACTGATGTAGGACATGATGGGGTGGGCACTCCTCCTGCACAGTGAGTGCCATGCAGAGCCAAAGTACCTGGCTGGTGTGCCCATCTCTTTCTTTTAGCATTGGAGTCAGTCTTCACTGATGTAGGACATGATGGGGTGGGCACTCCTCCTGCACAGTGAGTGCCATGCAGAGCCAAAGTACCTGGCTGGTGTGCCCATCTCATCTAGTATTGGGGTCAGACTTCACTGATGTAGGACATAATGGGGTGGGCACTCCTGCATATTGAGTGCCATGCAGAGCCAAAATACCTGGCTGGAGTGCCCATCTCTTCTAGTATTGGGGTAAGTCTTCACTGATGTAGGACATGATGGGGTGGGCACTCCTTCTGTAAAGTGAATTTGTTTACCTTCCCTCCATATACCAGTGCTGTATGCACCTGTAGCTGCAGAGAGGCAAGCGAGGCAAGGTGCCTTGCCCAAAGACACAGCACACACTGGCCCTATATGGATTTGAACACACTGTACTATCATGTCCTCATTCTCCATATCATTCAGTGCACAAATGTAATAGAACACTTGAAAACTACAAATGGCATGGTATCATAAAACTGAATAATGCTAGACAGGAGCATTGGATTCTTTTGTGATGTCATTTTATCTTTGTATAAATGATGAATATATAAATATTGAATTATATAATTTGAAAATGGATATATTTTAATTTTTTTCAGTTAACAGTAAAAGTGTGGCCATATTTCAGGTGATAGTTTCTGAATCTATTTGAAGTATATATGTATTGCTTATATTTTATGATTTGTAGAGAAAAAAATTAATAGGAATTATAAAATTCTACTTGCATGTTTGTTTGTTTTTTTTCAGGTAAAGATTAATTAGGTGACTCTTTGACCATACTGTCTTTTGCACAAACTGTTCAATCCCAAGTTGGAGGGTGACATTGTGGTATGTCTCTGCACCAGTACTTTGATAACTCACTTGTGTGTATGCTGCAACACTTGAGGACAGCACACATTTCAAGGCTGTGCAGCAGCTCAAAATATGCAATGACATCACCCTCTTACTTGACACAGCCAACAGTTGCCATCTTTTAACTGAAGTTGTACAAGCAAACATGAAGGGTTAAAGTGGTAACATTTCTCTTTGTCATGTTTACTGTGCACCTAGTTGTAATAATGTAGGAAATGTGCGGAATGACATGTGAATTGGAAATAGCATGGACAATTGAACTCTGTTGAATGTGAAAAGACAATTTTTTTCTCCCCTTTATACCTTCAATACATGGTTATGCTTTATTAAAATCATTAGGAATGTTTAGCATAAAATGAAATGTTTGATATTTAAGTGATATCAGACATGCACATTACAATTGTAACCATAGATTTCCAAATGTAATTGCAACAGAAACTATTAACATGAACATTTATTAAAAGCAATAATCCTGTTACACCCTTAGTTTGTGTTATTTAAGCGTTGAATGTAGTGATTGTATATTGATAGCTGTGAAGGTCATGATTAGACCATAGGTGAAAGACATACTGTTTTTGTAAGTAAAAGCAAAGGAAAATAATAGGGCTTTGAAATCGTGAAGCGGCTATCGTTTAACCATATGCTGAATGAAAGGTTGACAGTGTGTTTTCATTCATCATGCAGATTCTTATAGTAGTGTGAATATACAAAAACATTAAAATAATATATACATTTAGTAATTTAGTATAGAGAGCTTCACCCCTGGGGGGGAACCTTCTAACCCCATTAGGGGTTACACCTCAAAGATTTAAAGGCTGACTCAGAGATTTCCCGATGAGGGCGCACTCATTTTTCAAACAAATCATGTTTTTTGCATCTACATAATGCTTGTCCACATACTAATCACTGTGTGAAATAACTAAGCTCAATCGAAGTCCTTCATATAGAAAATCACAACTTTGTTCTAAAATTCCGGATCCGGATTTTTTGTTAAGAAGATCCACGGTATCCTATGGCACTATTATACTGTGCATAAATGTTTACTGCATGAAAACGGAAAATCCGATTCATCTCTAACTTTGGAATTAAGCATTTTAGGTGCCCATCTTTAGTTCTGGATGACTATTTTTAATTACTGTACAAAAAAAAATCAAAATCTCTGAGTCAGCCTTTAATCCACCTCAAACCCCCATTTTTGCCCTACTAGTTTGAAATTCCTTCTGACAGGCCTGCTGGAACTTTTCAAGATGGTGTCCGATAAAAGGCCAAGAAAAGTTCAAGATTTCATTTCATTTTATTCTGGTAATTACAATTAAAAATACAATATAGCAAACATACAAATACAATCAATTAAAAATACATGTATAATGAAAGTAACATATTAAAAGACAATACTGATACTAGCCAAGGATAGCCCAAGAATGTCTCAAAGGCAAACCCCTACAACAAATAATATTAACCAATATACACTATAAAATAATTAAAGGTGCTTGTTCCGATCGTCTTTGGGATCCCCCGATTTACCGGGAAGTAGTATCAATTTTGATATCAGATGAAAGGCCGTATTTTTCTCATTGTCATCCTGATATTTCAGCTTGCAAATGCATTTCTTTCTCAAGTTACAGTTAAAAAACTACCATTTGAATGGTTAACCATCAATATTAGCACAATAGTGAATAGGGCGTTACACTATGCGTTATCGCGTCTTTAGCATCAAAACCGCAAGTGTGTTTCCCACAGTACATGATGGTCAGTGTGTGCAAGTGTCAGGTTCTCATATTAAGTAGAGAACAGATAGACAAAAATCGGAACAAGCACCTTTAATGACCACATATCGAGTGGTTTCATAGAAAAATAATAATGAATTAAACCATCTAGTCTGACCATGCGCTATTTAAAATCACGCTAGTGTTTAACATGCTATGCGATACGGCTGGCACGTTTGTGTCATACATGCCCTAGCATAGGAAAAACACACAAAAGCGTCACGTGCGAAGGTGTATGATGCTACTGTGACATCCGTATCTCATAACACATACATATCCCATACACGCTAGCGCAAATTTCAAATAGTGCATGGTCAGACAAAATGTTTTTAATTTTTATGATTAGTATAATTCAGTTTATCCATGAAACCACTCGATATGCGATCAATAATTGTTTTTTTAGCGTATATCCTATAAGTTGTTCTTAGTATAAGTTTTCCTTTAGGGTAGAAAGATCCTAATCACAATTATTTTTTCCTTAAAGAAGTTGATTTCCAGCTTTGTGCAGTTTTTAGAATTTCAACCATTAAAAATTCCAAAAATATTTTAATGTTTGTTTCCTTAACAATGCATTTAGACCTTGGTTACAGGTATTTTGCAAAAACTTACACAAAAAAACCACTTTTTTCTACACAGACCAGAATATCAGGCAATCACAACCTCTTTTACATAGGTGTTGGGGAAAGCATTGTAACGGCTGCATGAACACAAGTGATGTTAATTGACTTGTAAATACAGAGTGGTCCAAAAAAAAGTTTACACTTTTTCATCTGCAAATTTCTCAAAGTGGGTAGACATATCAAAATAGTTTGAAGGTATTTATTATCTACAATATCTTGTTGGAACCTGGTGAAAACGGCGTTGAAAACAAACCTGAAATGGCAAAATGGCCGCCATCTAGAGAAAAAAGGTCAAAACCCACTTTGCACACACGTAAGTCTATGGCACTCTGTTGGTGGTCACGAATTATATCCAAGATTGATACACACACATTGAACAATGCACCCCGTCATGGGACTTGGTATTTAATAATAACCACAAAGGTAAGAATTAAGACACCTCAAATTATTTCAAGTTTCTATTATAAATTTAAAAATAAAATGGCTGTAATATTTCTTCTTTATGATCTTGTCCCAAACTTCAAACTGCAAACTTCGAAAATGTACAAGCAGAGTCTCGATCAGTCTCTGAAAAAAAAAGCATGCATGTATCTTTCAATTTAATATGCTCCCCCAATTGAAA